>JANPYM010000010.1:2328368-2397159 GCA_025890175.1 Ciborinia camelliae
CCCCCCCCCCCCCCCCCCCCCCCCAAAAACGCCCATCAATCATTTGTTCTCGTTGCTCCATAGATCTCCCCTCAACCCCCTTCCGAATATCTAAAACCACTTCCCGGTAATGCCTCCTAATAACACATTCCTCTTTTGTTTGTTAACATACTTGCTAACATCATCCGCCCACCCCGCACTATTCTCCTGTACTTTATCCATACTATCTCCCATGATATTAAGTTTCTCCGTCCGCTCATTGAGTTGCCGGGTCATATAATCGCCCCAGCCCTCTTGACTCCCACTGGGTCCCGCTCCCCCAGCACTACGAGCGAGACGGTCCTCCTCGGCCGATGCAGCGAGCATGCGTTTGCTAGGTGGACGATCAGGACCACCAATGAGAAGATCCAGATCGGTGGGCGACACGTATTGAGTCCCCGATATCCATTGCAGATTGGAGATGGTGGGACGAGGAGGAATCAATGCATCTGGATTGAATAATTTATCTTGGCTTCTTCCGAGTGGCATTCCAGTTCCCCAAACGTTGACCATGGCGATCTCACTCGGCCCGGTCCAACATAGAATATCCCCAGAGGGTGTAACGACACTATTGGAAGAGCGGGTTTTATCCAGCATGTCAAGTTTTGACACACCTATTTCTTTGAGTGCTGGGAGCGAATAAGCGCGAGCTGTTCCATCACCGAATACTCCGACGAGAGCAAACCCATGAAGTTCGAATTCGGTGACGGTAGCGGAGTCACAAAAGATATCGTCGAAGGTCTTGTGTGCACCTTTGGCGGTAGAAGGTTTGAAGATGCGGGCTTCGGTTTGAGTTACTATACAATTATTAGTATCATGTTGTGAAGAATCGAGGATTTTGCAAATTAAAGAATACGGGTAACCTACCAACTACAAGGGCACCATGGGTTTGCTGTCCACTGCGAAGTGCAGCTACTGTAGGCCCAGTTGCTGATGCAGGTTTTCCCGTTTCGGCCACAATAGGCGTGATTGAAATTACTTTGTCGGAGCAAGCAGTTACTCCCGCAAATTGAGCTGAATATCTGCCATTAAGCTCTGGTAAAATCTTGAATGTGGCGACTTTACCATTGCTTGTTCCTACGAAACAAGCAATGCTAGAATATTTATCATCGTCTAGTGTCATGACACCAAATTCAATACACACAGGCCATTCTGGTTTAGCAGAAGTTTGACTACCTCCCTTCTTCATGAAGCTACTTCTCTTGTCTTGTTTGATGAAGTCGCTCATTGCGGCGGTAAAGATGACAGATGGTCCTCGAAGATCGATGATTGAGAAGACACCGCCTTCGGATCCAACTCCGGCAAATCCAACATCTGACATTCGAATTGCACTGATGGGTCCTTGTGCCATATCATAAAGAATGAATGGCTGTAGCCCTTCTTTGAGAGAAGGCTCAGCACGAATGGAAATATCTGTGATACCTCCTTGTTGAGTCTCGTTTGCTGGCTGCTCGCTACCATAAGCTCTGTTGCTGCCCCATCTATAAATTACAACTTCACCATTCGATGTTCCAACACACAATTCTCCAGTACTTGAAGCCATATTTATAGCAGAGATATTGACCTCCCCGTGACCTGCAATGGCTCTGGCGATATCCACTTGTAGCATGCTAGAGTTTTCTAATTCATCTCCATGGCCAGCGTCCCAGATCCTGACTGTACCATCACCGTGAGCCGTTTGAATGATGTTTCGAGCTTCATATCTTCGTAAATGTTTTACTGCCTCTGCGCCTCCCTTCAGAAGCTGAGGACCAATAGATCGAGTTTCTGTCATACCAAGCCATCGTCCCCGATCCACAGCAGATACTGCCATGAAATTGACAAAAGGATGAACAAGTGTGAGAGAAGGATGGAGTTGGTTGGTGGGAGAGATAGGATGGCCACTGGGGAAACTCAATGTAACTAGCTCGCCAGATGTAAGAAGTGCAATGATGGCAATAGGGTCTTGCGCACCGGCAAAATGTGGAGAATTACGGGGGATAAGACAGAAATCCGCGATATCTGCACCAGTGGGAATTGATAGGAATTGATTCCGTTTTGTTGCATTAAAGTGTTCAGTCAAGACTGGCCAGGTTGAAGTCGCATAAACTGGGGTTACTCCCAACTCCATAAACATCATACCTTTGTGAGGCATCGTGGTGGGAAGACCTCCAGCTATAAGTAGACCAGTGTCATCAGGGTTTTCCTTGCAACACCAAGCTATTTTTGCGAATTCTTCCTTTCGAACGAAGGTGGCCCCGGGATTTCTAGGTGGTTGAGAGCCAGGTACATTTACATGTGTATCCCCTAAAGTTCGAGCCATCACAATTCGTCCATCTTTAGGATCCCAAAATACTAGGCTGGTATCATCATGAGCTGTAGCAATGAATGTTCCTGTTGGATGCCATAGAGCTTGCGTAAGACGTGGGTGTCTCGACACATTCTTTCCCATTGGATCTCCATTCCCACCAGGAGCTCCAGCTGGGACTTCATACTGGAAATATTTGATAGGTTTGTTCTGTTTGAACGAGTATATGACCGCTCCCTCGGTATATCCTATCAATAATTGACCAATATCTCTCGGGTGTAATTGTAAAGACACACAAGCTAACAACCTCGATCGCGGATTCTTTTCGCGCCAGAAATTTGGAAGTCGTAGAGGTGCAAGCTTTTCCCTATCCAAATCGTAGCATATGATATCTCCAGTCTGTAATCCGATCAAACACCAATCCAACATGGGATCTGTCACAATTGTTGTCACTACTCCTGGCGGAGAATAAGCCGCCAACTTCTTTGCCGTCGCTAGATCCCATACTATCACTTCGTTCTTCGAATCAACGCTGATAAGTCTGTCGGCGCAAAACTGTAAAGTTTTAACTGATGCTCGGCGGGGTAAAGTCAGCTTAGCCTGCACTCTCTTCTGGCCAAAGATGTAAATTTGTCCGCTTCCAAAGGTTGTCTCGTTCGTTCCCACTGCAAGTAAAGATTGTACTGGATCAAATGCGAGAGATCTAGCATGTCCCGAAGTTAGTTGAATCCCATGATTATACCTAATATGGTGGAGATCCGAACATACCCTATTTGAGAATTGATACCGAAACGATCCACATCATCCGGCGCAAACAGATCTGGCAGGATACCTGCGGACAGATCATTTTGTATACCTGCTTGTCTTCCACGTAAAAAACCTGCCATTTTGTCTGACAGTTGTGGAATTTTGAGAATGTTGTTGGTATTATATTATATTTGTTGTTGGTTAACGTCAACCAGAAGGATTACTCTTAATTTTGGTGGAATGCTTGAACCCTTGAAATTGCTTTATTTGCGTCATGATCATCTGAAGTAACCTACGTGGTATTTCTTGGCTACCTGCAATAAATGATTTGATATTCAGGGATTTGATTTGTTTGTTGCACAATGAATAGAAATCAATTTCACAATCAAATATTATATCTTCAAAGGGTTTGATATGTCTGGTACGGTCCCACGGTGTCATGTCATATGTATCAAATCATTCTTATGATTGTCCTTATCATGATCCAAGGTGGACGCATGCGCTATGAAGGAAGCACGCTGTGACATACTGTAGTATATAAAACTACCGGATAGCTACTGTACAAATATTGCTTGTCGCGCCGCCCAAGTTACTCACTTGAAGAAGAAGCTCAGAATACATGGAATGGAGCTCTTCACAAGTATAATAAGTAGTATATAAAATCTCCACTCAGTCATCATTGTACAATGTAAACCTCGGCGTGTCTCGTATGTTCCTCGGGAACAAGATACATTCATGGTCGAGGTTGCCCTGGCTCCCATCCCCAAATCTCCCAATATCCATGCCAAGCGCTTCGTATATCTGCATCTCTTTTCTGTAACCTTAACACGCCTTCTCTCATTAGAGCCGGAAGCTCCATCTCTAATTCTTCTCGCCGTACTCCTGCCTTGATTAATTCTTGTGTCAAGTCGATTTGTTTTTTGATCTGCGCGACAGGATTTGTATAATATGGTGGTGGAAGTATGGCATCAGCGGCTCGCTTCTCTGCTGCTGCTTGATCGCAATCTTTGCAGCGGGGTAGCGTGCGATCACAATCGAGGGAGGCCCTGATGCGAGGGAATTTGAGAGCGATATGTGCGAACGTCGGAGGGAGTACGAGAGGACGGTCGCAAGCTGGACATGCCGACATATTGTTATGCAGATGAGTCGCGAAAGAAAATAGGCTCGACAGTGACTATAGGTGAGTGATCCAAGAGCAATTGAGATGTAAAGCAAATATTCATGATTGAAAGATTGATTTGAAATCTTCTTGACAGTTCAATTGTTACCTTCTTTACCTTGGGTCGAACAAAGAGCTCATCTCGATTATGGTTCTGAATCTGGCAGCCAAAGTGGAAAAATTTCCATTTTGCCAGCTGCAAACATCCTTTGTCTGTCTCTGGATGGTTGAAAGCGATCGAATCGAAACGACCACAGCGAACAAGAAAAAGTCTATCGCTTGCAAATCACAAAAAACATGTCGCCATGCTAACACAATGCCATTGGCCATCGGTTTGAAAGCAATAAAGAAATAACAATAGTTGTGGTAAATGTCCCGTTTTTTATATTTCTCCATGACCCAACGCATTCTCATGCCATAGGATGGAGGGTAAGTAAACGAAAAGGTTCTCTTCTATCCTTCAATTTCCCCTCCAAGATCCCGCCATTGAAAGACATAAGACCAGAGTGAATATTGAGGAATCAGTTTTTAGTTTTGTGAAGAGAAGAAGAAGAAGAGGAACTCAATATTGAGATGAACTTCTCTTGTACTCGAAATTTTCGAATTTTCTAATCATGTGATCTAAGCGACACTGGCGCAACGCTAAGAGGCTCGTCTTGTAGTCTGTGCCCAGATACTGATCATGTGATGTTGTCGATCTATCTCGCTATTGGCTCATTTTCTTCGAATTCTCATTGGACAACCCATCTTAGCCTGCAGCTATGACTACCCAGTCCAGCCCTTACTAAACACGTTAGCGCTACGGCGGGGTTGTATTTTTGATTTCGCCCCGCACTAAAATCAAATCGACATCTTCTGAATGGATTTATAAAAGTACAATCAGGCCCATCCTTTTTACCTGACATCACAAACATAAAAAGCTCACCAAACTTTTGATACATCACAAACTCTCGACATTTCGACTCGAACAAATTTCAATTAAACAATTATCTTTTGGTTATCTCGATAATAATTTATCTTAACAAGATGGCACCAGGAGGACCAGCAGCCGGACGTGGCAGAGGTGGAAAGTTCAAGAAGTTCACTCGTGGAGGTAAGAAGATTCTACTGTCAAAAATGCACCATTGCAAATATTAAAACATGCTTCTCAATAGGTGGTAAGCACTTCTCTCGTGATCTCCGACCTCTCGATGCCAACGGAGACGAAATTCGCGAAAGGAATGCCAATGATTCATCCTCCGAGGAAGAAGAAGAATCCGAGGAGGAATCTTCTGAGGAAGAAGAGGAGAAGCCAGAGATGACCCGTGAGCAACGTCGAGCTGCCGCCAAGGCCAAGAAGGAGGCTGCTATCAAGAAGAAGAACCAGAAGGTCGCACAAGTTGGAGATCTTCCAACCGATAGCGAAGAGGATAGTGAGGATGATGACATGCCCGCCAACCCCAACCATAGCAAGGCTGCCAGAAATCAAGCCAAAGCTCCACCAAAGACTGTCGATGAAGTTGCGGGAGATGTTGCCAAGATGAGCGTCAGCAAGAAGCCTCAAGAATTGAGTCGCAAGGAGAGAGAGGCAATCGAGGCACAAAAGAAGAGAGAAGCTTATCAGAGGTTACATCTTGCTGGAAAAACTGATGAGGCTCAAGCCGATCTTGCAAGATTGGCAAAGGTCAGAGAGGAGAGACGTTTGGCAGCAGAGCGCAAGGCTGTAGGTTCTATCCATATCATTTTGCCTATTTAAATCATACTAACTTTAAGCAGGCTGAAGAAGAAGAGCGCAAGGAACAGGAGCAAGCAAAGTCAGAGCAATTGGCACGGGAACAAAGAAGAAGAGAGGCTGCGATGGGACCTGCTGCCAGAGGAAAGAAAGGAAAGAAATGAGGGGTTTTCTGTGGGAACCAGATCTAGTATTCTGTTTTATGGTAAATTGCTTCTAGAATAAATATCCAGGCATATACATAACTCTCGGCGTGGCGTTATGCATTACCCTATTTGTATTGCTTGTTTAGTATCAAATCTATACAGCATTACATCCTTTTAATCTCTGTTCGTCCATTCGAATCACCTTGCTGTGTATTATGTTATGTCCAGGTGATAACAATACCTCGCAGCTTACGCCTGGATATCGTCTGATGTAGAAGAGTTTGCTGTCGCTACTAGTCTGAACTCTACTTCAATTAACAATCTCAATTTGATATCAGATCCAAGGTTGAAATGTCATAATATTATAATCTATACGAACCAATAATCATTTTAACACAATAAAACTAGCATCTAGGAACTTAAAAGCGCAAGTCATGCTTTCCCCAAACCCAAAATCATCATTCATTCCAGCCCCACTACATCTCCCCCTTTTCACATCCCGCCCTCACACCTCACAAATAAAAATCCAAACAATATCACTTCAAACAACAAATTCCTCGAAGGCATGGCGCAGAGGTAGCGTATCTGATTCCAGCTTTTAGAATCTAGATTCCAGATGGTCCTGGGTTCGAATCCCAGTGTCTTCCTTCCCTTGAATTCCTTTTTTTGGCACTTTCCTTGCCTCTTTTGAGTAATAGTTGAAGCTTGACTTGTTATTTTGGGAATGGAGAGCCACTATTCATGATACGAGAAATTCAGACGAAGTTTTGTTTATTTGTTTGCTTATTTTGGAGGTAGGAAGGTGAAGTTCTCATGTGGCACGAGGGTTTGTTTGCCTTTTTTTTCGGGTGGGACGGGTCATGGAGGTGAGGCTGGTGGAAGCACAAAGATGAATCACTCCTTCTTGTTCATTCATTCTTTTTTTCATTGAGATTCATGACAGATCTTCATACAGTCGAGCCAAAATCTATCATCTATAATGGCTTCTAGAACATTCACATTACCGGGATCACATTTCACAATGCGTTCGTTTTGATATGGATTGGTCGGGTGAGACACTTTTCCCTTATCTAGCATCGATTCAAACTCTCTAACATTTTCCTGCGCCGCTGCATACTAAACATAATCTCGCTTTCCCAGAGAACGATATCATTCCGTACAAAATCGCTCAAGTTACATGTTTCTGGTGACCATCCTCCCTTTCTTTCGGAAAATGGCCGCATCGCAGATCGAAAGCTGTTGTCGGTCTTGGCTGCATGATAATTGATTGCGCCTGGTCTTCGGTTTTAGCTACTATTGCCTGAAATGATGTCTCTTTCTTACGTGTTCCTCCATCTTTTCTCGTTGTCCGGTTGTATATGAACAACCTGTTATCGAGTATATGCATGGGGTTTTTGGGCAATGAAGAGATCACTGGTGAAGGATGAGATCGGCTAGTCGGGCAAATGTTGAGGGATAGTCTGGGGGTGGGGTGGGACAATGAATCCGATTACTGTCACCGGTGCCGCGACACTTGGGTCGCTTCTAAAGTTGCATCAAGCTTGGATTGAGGGAGGTTTCGGAGTGGGGCTTTCTGATGGCATTATTACCGCAGGGGAAGACATTAGTGGAAGAGTTGACGGGAAACTTTATACCCTTCGTGGATGGCTGAAAGCCAGGCCCGAATTCGAAAGCGTGCATATCGTTTCCGGTGTAGGATAAGTCAAGATAAGCAGGCAAATCTTGGAAGCCGAAATCGAAGAGAGACACGTTGCTTCCAACAAAAGTGGCAGTTGGGGAAGAGTATACATTTAGGTTGATACTATAAAGAGGCTCCTGATAAATTGGCCCATCACAGACTAACAGTGCAATCTGCGAGCAGAAGATCACATCACCAGCAAATAGGCTATCCTCATCATCAAAACCTGCGGCAAAAGAGGGAATAGAGGACTTTTGAGGAAGTGAGGAGAGCTCAACGCAACCTGCGAATGGATGTAAGAAAATCCAATAAAATTCGGAACCAAAACACACAGCTTTTGGATATACAGACTCCACCACTGGAGTAGGAGGTATTTATACATGCCAGACGGGAACTCATGGTGGTCCACAATCAGTGGTCATTCTCCAAGTTTATGAAGTGCTATAATGGATATGAGATCATACGAATGGCTCAAGTGTCGGTATTTTTTGAATGGATCCACGAATTGTGTCGCGTTGGTTTATGCTCAGATTTTGGCCCCCAAATTTGTCGTCTTCCAGGTTATAATGGAATAGACTACTTCCTGCTCGATAATGACTTCCGCGTTTATATTTCGTGGTCCTTGATACCACGACATAGATATAATTATGTCTGCACTTTTTTTGGCGATCATTTATACGGTTCAGTATATACCCTTGCCATCATCAATCCTGGGGCGTTATGTTGGCCAATCAAAAAATCTCTTCATGTGGCCTCATATGGTTACATAGCATGCACCAAGGTTGCAATTGCTCTTCCAGCCTTCTTCAGGACCTCCATTGTTTATCTATATGACAAACGATCTCTACTCGACTCGGTTTTTTTGGTGTAACTGGATTTCTCTTTCTCTGGTTAATCTTATTATCCCCTTCAACCTCGCGAAAGACATCACAACTCTTGAAATCTCATTATTCTGACTCCATCGGCAGCTTAGTGCCTCTTTTCCCGATACTACTTGGTACTGAAAGCCAGCAACCACTCTATCTGAAAACCAAATCTCGAGGAGTCGGCAGCTGGCCTGGTACTTGTCACCTTCGAACTCTAACAGCGATAACCATCGACAGCCTCCATCGGGTCAAGAGAAGCGGCACAAAGCTACACACTCCTTCCTACATTCCCTTAAATCAAATCCTGTCCATATTTCGACTGGTGGAAAAGTCACTTAAAGAGACTCTTCACCCGATATACAAAAAAATAGCCGGTAAGCGCATTTAACTACAAATTTGCATGCCCTTAACATCTACTTTCTAGTTGCCAACAAATGCAGATATGAATGTTCCATGTAATCTCGAATTTTATTGACAAAAAAGCAGACATAGCAGACCAAATATCTGCCCTATCAAACTTCGGTGCTGGCTATATTCTCTGCCCTGATGATACGCTCTGTCTTCAGTATAGAGTCGAGTCCGCACTTAGAAAAGAGAATTATTACCATTGAATATTCCACCTCATATTCGAGATGCGAAAAGACGACAACTGAGCGAACCTCTCGAAGCAGACGACTTTAGCAACTTTGCTTTCAAATACCTGCTAGGTCTACAGAAAGGGATGGAAGATGTTATCCAGAAATTACTAGAGAAAGCGTTGACTACTCAGACTAGGTAGCTTTGCTGTAAACCTTTCTTCAGCTTCGCCTCCTATTGCATATTTTCACCTCGCTTTTCACACGATAATCTCTAGCCACCACACCCTATTAGGGTCTTTGAGCACTCTAAAAAACGACCTTCTTTAAATGCGCATCTCAGCTCGGAACCACTCGCTATCTAGTTCTTAATGACTTTCATCTTTTAAGGACTAGTTATACAATTACAAGACGGGTTGCTCTGCAACTTTCTTGGTATGGAGTACACTAGCAGGAGCTCGGCTTTTAGTGAAGGAGTTACTAAGATTGCTTTGTGTGTATCTTGTAAACCAGAACGGCGACTTGAAATTAAAGTAAAGCCTATCGACCTAACATCTTTTGGTAGGTATTATCAACACATTACAGAACAAGTCACTTTCGGCGATTGAATGGGAGTCTTGCCATCCCTTCTGAGGCATGAAGTGTCATAGAGCCCTCATTTTACAATGACATGACAGACTTCACGGTGGCTGTCTGCTGAGGGAAAGGCGGAATATTTTGCGAGTGTGCAAAAGGAGACTCCGAGCACGTTGACAAACCAACCGAGCCGGCATACCCGAGGAATTGCCGAATTGTAACATTTTCCGGCGGACCATATGCACAAATCCCAGAAAATCTTGGCAGAGATTGGATTCTGCGCTGTCATACCGAGTAGTTGGATCTTCACAATCACAAACCTTGTTATATCGATAAGAATTCACCGCCACTTTTGCATTTGAAGATGGGACCCATGGGAGACTCCGATTGCTCAATTGGCATGAAAAGTATCCAGAGATGCATACGGACAAATGCCAACTCATATTCCCGATCCAATGACATATCACGATTCATTGAGCGGGTCATGAAAACATTCCCTCTGAGGACGAAGCCTTACGGCTCTACTGGGGCACAGGTAAGCAGCCGATGAGGGTGAATGGTAAGGGCTCGGTCTTGAAATTTATCGGTCCAGCCATTTCTCTTTCTTTCTCATATTCTGCTACACAATCACGTCAAACGGTGCTCGAAAGAAATGTCGAATATCAGCACTGAGGAATTATTGAAGCGGCTTGATGATCAACATCAAGCTTACCTCGAGACATTCAAGCTGGTTCACGATGCTTTGAATAATGGCGTCACAAACACGAGTACCGGTCCTGTCAGTGCACCACAAAGCCCTGGTTCGATCCGAACATTTACAAAACGACGAAGAAGATCTACGAAAGACGACTGCGATATCCCAGAAATACGACCTTCAACACTTCACAGCTCTGTCTTGTCAGGGGATAGTGACGATAGCGATGAGGATGACGATTTATATGTTCAAACACCCCTCGCCCCATTTACATATAGCGAAGAACAGTTACGACAACATTTCAGAACTTATAATTTCACGGATGCTGGACATGTAATACTGGAAACCGTGATCACGAAGAATGGGCGACTTCTAGATCCTGTTTTGTTCCCAGAGTATTATAGAGCCGATAGATCTCATAACTCTCATTATTCTGTGTTTGATGTTGGAAAAGATGGAGCTCCTCTATCGAGACGAGATGTCGTTAAACCAGGTACCACCAAGATTGATTCCGCAATATGGCAAACGGTTAAGGTGAGCCAAGGTATCTACCACAGCATGATAATCATAACTAAGATTTTGAGTGAAGGAATTGAATAGCGACCCCGAATCACTTCGACCGGCTGTTGGTCGAATAACGTGAGTCTCGGTGCCTCTCCTATACCGAGCATATCTTCAACTGACTGACATGTATAAAGAATTGTTCGAGAGCCATCTCCCGTTATATTAGGGGCTTTACATCTCACCTTGAACAAGACTTTCGACATGGATGAAATATTCAATTATCTAGTTTCTGACGAGATCACATCGGTATGTTTAAACTTTAACGGATTTATTCTCTTGCTTACGTTTTAGGCCAATTTAATACGACGCCCGTTCTTGGCCGACAGCCGCCAACAAAAGTCCTTTGTATTTAGCTTCGAATATTGGACAATCGTGGGAGAGGAATGTCAACCAATGGCTTGGCAACTGGCTGATAAAACACCGCCTACTTCAAAAGACCATATCCCAATATCTAGATGCAACTCCATAGTGGCTCTGTCTTTATCTGGCGATCCAGTCCGGAAATTAAGAAACCCCACTAGACGTGCTGGAACAGATTATGGATATGTGTATGATCCATGGGCAGCATGGCAAGTTCTCAATATACAGTGCTACCCCGATCATCGCCATACTATGGATGTTCATGATTCTACAAAGCATTATGTCAATGGACCCGAGGCTTTTCTTCATACTCTACTCTCCGAATTTAAGGACGCCGAAAAGAGGTTCGAGGCAATTCATATAAAAATTAGCAAGCTTGTGTCACCGCCGGTAAGTCGGATCTCGATCCCAGAAAATTTTCATATCTTAATGATCAAATTGTAGGCCAATTTCATGTTCGACGGTGAAATTAGAGATAAACTTCTTTTTGAAGATGAAGAATTCACCTACTCCCGCCGTTATTTCTGGGCTTATCAAACACTTGGTCTCATGAAGAACGGACTAAAAGCCATAATGGATAGTTACGAAGACACGTTTACGGAAGATGTTTGGGAGGGAAAACACAAAACCCTATGGCCAATGATAGATCCTGACTCTCATCGAAATAGATACTGGCAAAAACGAATGCAAAAACTCAAAGTAGATTTTGATAAACAGATGGCCAGTATATTCAAGCTTTACGAAGAAACTCACGAGAAGATGGAGGAAATCAGAACATTGAGGGATCAACTTTTCTCGGGTACGAGTGTTTTGGAAAGTAGGAAGAGTGTGGAGATGGCTGCTGTGACGATTTTGCAGGGTCACAATATCAAACTCTTGACTATGGTTTCGATATTTTTCCTTCCCCTCACATTTGTAACTTCTGTCTATGGTATGACAAATATGAGGACCGATCAAGATTTCACTCCTTTTGGTATAACAATGGCAACTGTCTGCGTTCCATTTTTCTTTTTAGTTGGGGCACTGAATACAACCAGTGGCATGCAGTTCTGGAGAGTAAGATGGTATAGATTTTTGGGGTGGTTCGGGCAACAGGGTATTCACTCTTCGCCTTCATCTTCATCGATTAACCCAAATTCATCATATACAAAAGGAGGTATGTATATTCTTAAAGGGGAAGAAGCAAAGACGAGGGATGGAACGCTAACGAGCTTAAAGATCCCGCACAACCCAATCCTCATACAAGCGCAAGCGCAATCACAATGTCAGATGATAACCCCAAGCCTCTACCACACTCTTATTCAATCACTACCGCCCAATCCCTTGCCGCTCGCAAAGAACTGGCCTCTAGCCCTGTTCACGAATCCCGACCAAAGTCGCCTTTTTCTCCATCAACCGTACTCTTATCGCCTAGTATGAAATCAATTCCAGAACATCCAGTTCCAGTGACCACGAGATCGCATACATCTCGATCAAGACCAGAATATACCTCAATATCTTCGATCGATACGATTACAGCCAAGACGGGCCCGAGGCCTGGCTTAACGAGGAGCGCGACTTGGTGGGATGCAGTTCTTAAGAAGGGAAAGAGGAATGTTAGTGATAAAGGTGATGGTTTTGGTCGAGTATGATATGAATTCGGAAGCTGGGTGCATAAAACTTCTTTTTGGGGTTGCTTACTTACCTAGTCTGAGGTGTATATAAAAGTATGTTACGGAAAATAATATCGTATATTGCCTGCAAACGCCCAAATTCTCTAGCTCAGGAATCCTTATGTTCTCGTAACTGTAGCCATCCTGGATGCCCGATGTGATGCGGTCCAACACCAATATCATCTCAACATGAAAAGATCTCGCGATTCATCGTGCCTCAATCATGTTGTTGACAAACGCGTTCCCTTTTAACGCGAATCTGTCATCTTGTCTATGAGCATTGGACGGAATCCAACGCTTAATTCCAATTCACACTATCAGCCTTCTTATACCCCCACCATTTGACTCCGATTCATACAGTAGATATTCATAATCATTGCTCGACTTCAAAGCAACACCAATCCCAGATCCCAAGCAAACCCGAGGAAAGTTCCTAGGGTTATGTTTGAATTCGCTGGCCTTCATAGTTGGCACTTTCAATATATAGGTAGTCTAGCATTCTCATTTCTTTTTCTCTCATTTTTTAGATATCTGAATTTTACAGTAAAGACCCTACGCGCATCTAAATATTAGCCCCGATTTCTTATCTCGGAATTACCGTGTTGATTTAGCCTATATGGAGAGTGGGCACGGTATGAATCTTATAAAGGACTTTGATTGAATAAATGAACGAAAGGCATAGTTAGATATGGAATCACTGCATTATATAAAGGCTTATGGGAGGAGTTATTTGGTGGGAAAGAAAACGGAAGAGAGATAGTTATGGGGTATCTACCATGGCTTACGAGAAGGGAAGTGGGAGTCAAAGCGAAGGAGGTGAAAGACCAAGGTCTAATTGCAACTTGTATGCCTTTCGTTCATCGCTCTCCTATTCCTCTCATTTCACCCACATAGCACAATACTGAAATTAGATATTAAAACAAAGTATTAAATGGCCAAATAATAGCGCTGGCAGACTCCAACTAGTACCGTCTACCATTCTAACAAACGCAGTAAATACATGCCACATTCTCACTTGGCTTTTGGGTTGCTTACGGTAGTTTTGAAGCTACGGCTATTTTTTCATTAGAGCATTAACTATAGTAAAAACTATTCGGCATTCAATACTGATATCGCCTTGTATCAGTGAATAGACTGGGTGGTTTCATCGAATCTTACTTCCTACCTCACTAATAAATCCCACTTGATGAGAGTAATTTGTGAATGGTATCGCTCGTCTCACCCCGCCCGCACGCTCATGAATTTTCATCCAAACTTCATAGGACCACTTGGATTGTTTTCATTTTCACTCCAATTTTACTAGCCATCATCTTAACCCCGTATTTCCAAAAACCTTGCATCGCGGTACTTTCTCAAATCCACCCAACCATCCCTCATCAAATCCCATTACCCTTCCTTCCATCCCCACTATTCCCATGTGCTGTCGCTGTTTGTCCTCCACTAGCCATGATTCTTCCCAGCAGTGACGACTCCTACCCCAATGTAATAAGTCATAAAACTCCTAACGACGCAAAGGCCATCAGCCCGTACGACCAGTAGTTGTCGTGGTATCTGCCTTTTCGTCATTAAATGATCCGCCATCTTGAGCTTCGCCTTCGGTCTTTTCGTCTCCGTCGCCGCCACAAGAGCAGGTTTCTGTCATGGGAGCCACCGATTGCGGCTCGTCGAGGAGTGTCATCATATAGTTGCAATTCTTGCACGGTCGAATAACAGATACGGACCCATATTGAAAGGTCTTGCACGAAATGCAGTACCAGGTATTCGTTGCACCCATTTTTGTCTTGGGGTTTGAAGTTTGATATTCCGGGTTTCGAGATGGTTTGTCTTTTGAGATGATGTTGATGTTGATCGAGATTGTGTTTGGATTTGTATTGTTTGTAGATTTTCTTGTGGTGAGATTTGAAAGGGGCTTGGAGGTTGAAGATGGTTGCTTAAATAGATGCTTTGGGACTTGAAATTCGATTGCTGAGGAATGATTTAGAATATGGTGTTGGAACCGGAGTATCCTGTTGGATTGAGAAGATAGAGCTGTTTTGTGACATTGAGGAACTGCTGTCGTACCTAGAACACCTTGTTGGAAGATTAAATGTATTTGAACCTGACATGAACAGGTTTTAGTGTCGCTTCCGATACCCAACAAGGTAAAAAGTGATTAGATCATACGACTTCCTTCTTTATTCACGGCGATATGTTACTTTAATCATTCACTAAAGCTCTCGCATCGCCACTGGGACATACATGATGGGATGTTACCAGGGAGTGCATGGCGATTTAGGGTCTCACAAGCCGTAAAGCTGGAGAAATATACGGATTGAAAAGTGATTTACCTCTCAGGTTTTGTCAGTGTGGCCGATAGTCAGGGTTGCAGTCCAATAATAAATTTTGAATTCTTGCATTCTAGGAGACTTCAAATTCTAAAAGCTTGAATCTTGTTGAACATATTGTATTGTTGTAGTGACTTTCGAGCTAGTGTATATAGAACTATTTTATAACAACAAATTTGGTATGCTAGTCCGGACTATTGAATACGCTGGATGTTATTTGTCCGACGTTTTGGAACTATGGCTGTGTATGAGGCCTCTAAGCAATAGTCCGACAAATTGATAGCGAATAGATGATAACAGGTCTCCATATACAAAGACACAGAGCCTTTACGGTAGCACCTGGAGCTGAGTTCCTGCATCTGGTCCTCTATGTTATTCAAGAGTGCTACAAAGACTCTGCCCCATTCAATACCATTGATACCAACCAAGTGTTCACTACGTAATTTCGAATTTAAACCTGGATATATGGAGATATAGCTGTGGTATTCAACCTTACAGCATCCTTGCAGTTGAATTATGAGCTTCCCCAATCTTTGAACGTTGGACGACCAAAATATGTTGCATACACACTGCCAACAAATTCTAGGTTTCATGCACATCATGACAAGAAGGCAATCGTTTTATGTTCTGAGAGTTCTCGCTCATCTGTGAACGGCCTTACCGAGCGGAGAAAAATGCACATTATTGGGAATCATTGACTTAGCGTGGCTGCTAAAGTTTTGCTCCACCATCTAGATGTAATGGAACTTCTTCCACAAGATGATCTCATTCCAGAGTTACATATGTATTTTGTCCATGGCTTTATCATTGAGTCAACTTGGCACACCCTGTTTTCCCATCTTGTAAACTTGTCATCTACTATGTCTATGTCACGCTTCTCATACGCTTTGACTTAGTAAATGACTCACACGGTATACCGTCTAGAACTAATATCAAGAACAAACAAAGCTGATTAATTTATTTACATCAGCCTGCTTCTTTTTCCGGAAATCAGTTGTCATTCAAATGTCCTCGTTTTCCAGACGATTGTCTGTATATCTGACGTCCTGTACAGCATCTCTGAATTCTCAGATACTCAGCTTCCAACATCTAAACGCCATATCCAGATGAACAGGTTAAAAACCACAACTCAGATCCTTTAGAATGAGCAATTCAAGCACAGAAAGGCTGATAGAAGTCTCAGTCTAAGAACTCGATGTTTCTGTCAAAAAACCCAAGATTGATTTCCACTGTCTAATCTGTGGGATAGACAACGAAAACTGCTCAAATATACTGATGAGGGAGTGTAGTACTAGATGAAAGAGGGATTTTAGTGAATAATGGAAGATTACGAGACGCAGTTTGTTTACACACTTGTATCGTGAAATGGGCTGCCGGGGATGTATTGAGTATTAGGAATATTAGCATGGGAATTGGTGAAAAATGGATGGCATGAAGTTGATATTTGAATAATATGGGGTACTAGAGGAACTCTGAGAAATCCTGGAGAAGAAATTGCGTGGTTACAAGATAAATGCAGTGGTAGGCGAGAATCGGATGTATTGCACCAGACCTAGAAAGATATCACGTGAACTTTTATACGTGACGGATTCTACAGCTAGGTAATTACATTCACTATCTACCGTATATGTCTCATTGGTTAAACACCTTAAAAGTCACGGAAGAGAGCACAATCACAGTCCTTCGCAATGAGAAAACATCCCGAGATTTATTCAGAAAACGCAGCCTATAGAAGTCAGTATCCATTCACACATTGGCAACTTTATACTTCGAAGTTTAATTTCTGCCAGACAGCTTCTCTCTCCATCTTTACTCCTATCGCTGCATCGCAACCACAGAACAAAATAATATAAGAAAAAAACCCCGACCAGCATGAAGAAGTTGCAACAGATATTCAAAATGAGCTCCTCAAGCTCCAAATCAACATACGAACATCCCGCAATAATCACTTGGACGTGTACATGTGGAACCGATAACAAATCTTATGTTAGTACAGGCTGCATAAGATTATATTGCACTGTCACATTAATATGTGGCTTGATAACTCATTCAAAAAGGATTTACATGCACAGCCACAGGTGAGTTTATTCTTCGAATGCCAACCAACCAGTGGAATATCGATCCTAAAACCTTCCAGAACAAGATGCTCCAGTAGATACCACTAACTAGTAATGATACCCACGCTTTTGGTTTCTGGGAGGAGATGGGAGGATTGCCATGTGTGGAATTTTCCCGCCTTACGTTAGATGCTGCAGGGGAATTTGCTCCGTGGCAAATTTATATTCGACTATTGGCAAACGTGACATGGAAATGATATGAGTAGAACTTATATATTTTAGTCTTAGTGGCAACTACGATATTCTCGCAATACCACTTTATCACAATAGTCTAAAACTTGATGAGAGCATTAAATGTAGGTCAAAATATGAAACTACACATTTTGAACAGATTCAATTAGAAGTTGGGAAGTGTTACATAATTCCTTGCACCCATTGGTGGTCTTTTGATGGACGAGGAACTTCGGAGAATATTTAGTCCGGCTTACCTTCGAAATTTGTCAACACCTCATCCACTTCAGCATCTTGTTTGCATCTTCAGCTTTGCAAATTCTTGCCAGATTTTGCCACAATATATCCTCAATCAACTCAGCTTCGATATAATGCGACATCTATGCAAGATATAATCCTCTTTGTACGTGGAAGACTCGGTTGATGATAAGATACTCCGTATCCAGTCCATTGACCATTTTGTGTACGCAAATGCTGCATACCTCGAAGCCTCGGCAAACGGGACGTCCGATGGTAGAGCTTGCCATCTATGTGCACTTTTACTCCGCAGCCTCAAAGATCATCGTAAGATCATCGCAGAGCTGGAAGAAAGTAATCTACCAACTGGTCAATTATTTCTTGACCTGCATGGATACAACAATATCTACGCATTGACTGCGAGAAGTGGTGATATTCAGAGCTCTCCTGTAGAGATTAGTATAGGCAGTGGTCAGTAATAGTTTATTTGCCAGTAGGCGCAATTAGAATACTTGCTTTTTCCAGTCGGAATATAGACGAATATTGAAGAGGTTCCGAGGTCAGCAGTAGTGCCTGCTCAGATCAGATCTTCTCCCAGATTAAGGTGTGGTGCAATGATTGTGTCCACAAGCACTCTCGATGTTCGACTGCGAAATCATCTGTTAATTGGCTACCCAGCTGTGATTCTCTTTCTTGGCTACCCAGCCGTGTCATTGATCTTGGCCCACCATCCGGGCCAATCACCCCTAAGCTTCTGGATACATTTCATATCGAGAACGTTGGACAATATGCCACTCTTATCCATCGTTGGACGAATCTCACCAGTTATTCTTCTACTACCTCATCTAACTTTGAAACCCGAAAGCAACATATCGACCTGGCATCGCTCTCTCAAACATTTTTGGATTCTTTTGAAGCAACCCATAGACAGGTCTTAGGTATTTATGGATCGATGATATTTGCATTATCCAGGACTCCCCTGAAGATTGGTCCAGAGAAGTCAGCAACATAAGATCTATCTATGAGTTTGCTTGGCTCAATATTGCAGTGGCAGGCTCTGAGAAAGATGACGGGAGGCTATTCATGGAGCGAAAATCAAGGTTAAATCGACCTTGCAAGTTACCAGATATTTTATTTTCAAGCCATATCCCCTCATTTGAAGAGCCAATATATGCATTTATAAGTTCCGAAAGTTTCTCCAAGAGTGTATTTGGTGGTTTTCTCACAAAACGTGGATGGATTCTACAAGACAGAATACTCTCTCCATGCAAAATTTATTTTGGACAGGAGGAGATATTTAGGGAGTGCGGTACTACTGAAGCATCTGAGACTATACCATGGGGCTTTATCGGGAATACTTCTACCACTCTGTCCAAGTTCAAATCGGTCGATATCATGCCTCCCCATTTTGTTTATGACCATTTTGATGAGCATTCAAATGAGATCCAACAAGTTTCACCTCTTAGAGTGAAAAATATCTCTGGATGACTTGGAGGTCATGAAGCTCCTCTATATGGCCACTGGTATCAATTAGTGGAGACCTATACAAAGAAGCGTCTTACAAATCCAGCGGACAGACTGCCAGCAATATATGGGCTTGCCCAAGCATTGCATAAATCAGAAATCACCCATAAAACATTTTTTGAATCTTATCAATCCGGAGTGTAATATTGCTTGCTTGAACATGTGCTAGCTAGATGCTACGAGGGGCTTATATGCCGCGTTACCACTACTGCAGCTGAGGCATGTGACGTACCTGGTGCCTGAAACGAAGGGTTAAGCTTGGGGGTAGGGAGAGCCCACGCGCCCCCCTCCTTCTCCCGGCGTCTGGAGATATTGGTAGCCAGCCGATTGCGGCAAAATTGACAGTTCCGCTTTTTGGATGCGGTCTGCGTGGCAACAAAGTCACGTGGAATCACGTGAGTCAATCGCCGTAAAATGGAGAGGCCGGTTTTTTGCTCCTGCCCCGAAACCCTTCCACATCGTTTCAGCCATACAACATTCCAAAAGAGTAACAAAAGCATACCGGCATCAACTTGGAAGCTAGGACCAGTTACCAACCCAATCGTATCTTATATATCATTGAAGCCCAGGAAAATGTTTGATCTGATCATCATCCTCCATCCAATGCCCGTCCTCATTCACATCTATGTGACATTTCGCAAATCCTGGAATGTTGCCGTTTCGACAGAGGTAACCTTAGTCACGTGGCTGCCCTAGCGGCTGCAGGGCATATAAGCCCCTTGTAGCACCTAGCTAATACATGTTCAATCAAGCAGTTATCATACCATTAGTTTATACCCAAGAGACGTCTTACGTATGATACCAAGTGATACTAACAGTTGTTAACGTTGAGCTTTTTTATGTCCGAGGGGATAGAAAGTTTTAATTACCACATGGTTCATCGGCATCTAATTAACCGAACAGACTCATGCAGGGCTAGAGCTATGTGAGTGGTGACAAACGAGGGGTCATTTAGCCTAAATTGGAGCCAGAAGGCGAATTTGAGAATGTCACTCGCGTAGTACGTTCTTAGTAACAGTGCTGGTTTCATCAAGTCACATGAGTACTAGACTAGCGTAGAGTTCGCTTACGAAGTGGCTTATCACTTCGTTAGGGCTTCTCCGAATCCTAGTTGTTTTCTTTCTTCGACCGAGCAAATCAGAAACTCATGATCTGCACGGATTATCTAATACTGGTCTGCAAAATACAGCCTGGTCATGTTTGTGAACTAAACAATACAAAAGCGTTGTCGCGTTCAAACTTTACTTGGTTCCATTTAAATATTTATATTCAAACGTCGGAATCTCAATGGGACTCTCATTAAATGCGAAATGGAATGATGAGTTCATTTTAGACGATAAAAGTTGCTAACGGCTCCTTGTTTTGGTGATAAATGAGCCCCTCCCAATATTTGAGACAATTCCATCGAGAATCGAGAGTAAAATATTAGGGAATCAGAAACTAATCATTTTGTATCTGGCGGCTGAACATGAAGCTTGAACGGAGAAAGGTGGGAACACGAATATGTTATTGTGTTACCCAGGCTGAATGAATTGCTGCACATTGACTGCAGGGAAAAAAGGAGAGCGCCCAACATATGGTTTGAATCAGCTTTGGTTATCCAAATTTACCTGTGCTTCAATGCTTACAAGATGAACAATCAAATCGGGGTGTCAAGATTGTGAAATCCCCAGCTAACTCGGGCATACAAGTATATCTTCTTTCATATTCGTGCATATGGTAGATAAGGATAATTTAATGCGACCAAGCCATTTCAGCATTCTTTTTCTTTCTTTAAGCCAATTGTAGGATCGTTATGCCGCGACCAGGGATACATTTTGGTAAGGGAATCAAGGAACTCACGCAGTGGCACCTCGGGTAATTCTTTCCTACAAAAGTGGGTACGCATGTGCATCATACAAAGCGCAGCACAGCAAAGGCAAAGAATGATACTTGATTTTATGTTCACGAACGATGTCACGTGGGTGCATCACATGACCACGGGAAATACGGCACGAAGGTACGGCATAGAAATACAATGGATACGAAGAGTGGGATTGCCATGTAAAATATCACTTTAATTGGCATATCATAAACGAAAACATTCTGTCTTTTAGATTATATAAATTTATATATAAATTTAAACATTTTTTTTCTCAAAAAAAACAAATTGAAAATCCAAAATTCTTAAAAACTCTAAAAAATTATTAATTAAATTAAATATTTTTTTAAGTTATTATATTTTTATTATATTATAATTTTTTATTTTTTTAAAAAGTTTTTTGATATATTAATTATATATACTAAGTTATAGTATTACAATGTTATATAATATAAATACATTATTATATATGGTTGTAATTTAAAAAGTATAGATTTTTATAAACTTTGTTTATTATTATTTTATATTAAATTAATTTATTTTTTTATAATAATCAAAAATATTTATTAAAAAATTATTTATTACAAAAACTTTTATTTTTTAAAAAAAGATTAAATAATTTTAAATATTATTAAAAATAATTTTTTTTTAAATCAAATTATTTAATTATTTATAATATTTTTTTTAATCTAAAAAAAATATTATTCAATAATAATTATAATAATTTTAAATTATTTAAGTTTTTTAATTTTAAAAATTAAAAATTATTAAATAATATTAAATTTTAAAAATAAAATTTAATAATAACCTTTTTAAAAATATTAAAAGTAATAAAAAAAAAAAAAGTAATAAAAAAAACAATAATAATAAAAAATAATTTATTGAAACAAAATTTTTTATTTTTAAATTATTTTAAATAACAAAATTATATATTACTAATTTAAACTTTATAATTACAAATAATAAATAATAATTAATTTTTTTTAATTTTTTATTTTTCAAAATTGTTATGAATGATATATTAAATATATTTATTATTAATATTATTATTAATAATCTTTTGGATTAAATAATTTATATATATAAATATATATAAAATATTTTTATTATAATTAATATATTTATAATTAATATAAAAACTATACAATAAGGTAATTTCGTTAAATTTAAAGTATAATACAATATAATTAAATACAATTATAAAATTATAATATTTATATACCATATTAATATAAAAGCTATTAAAAATTAAATATATTAATTTTAATAATATATTAAAAATTTTATTTATATTTTTTTCAAAAAAATATAAAATATTGTTATACAATTTATGGAAAAAAATTAAATTTGTTAAACTGTTATTCTTAAATTTTAAAAAATAATAAATTATTATTATTAAATTTTAATAAATTTAATTAAAAAATTCAAAAAACAAAAAAAATTTTAATAAAATATTATTAATTAAATCAAAAACAAAAAAACTTAAATTAAAAATTTTTTTATACAAAAATATTTAGATTTTATTTATATTAATAAAAGAATATAATATTAAATTAATAATTTTAAAATTTATATTTAAGATATTTTAATTAAATTATAAAAATAATAATTAATAAATTGTTTAATAAATGTTAAATTTATTTTTTGTTTTTTTAATAAAAAAATAATTATTTAGCTATTTGAAAAATCAAAAGTAAATATTAAAATATTTCAAGATTTAAAATTTTTTAATATAGAAATTATTGGATATAGCTGTTGAAATCTCTTTATTTATTTTAATTTTAAATCCCATATTTATTAATCTTTATTTAATAATGCCCTTCTTTATAATTAAGTTTATCAAATTATTAAAATAATTTAAATATAATTTAATACTATTTAAATTAAATTTATTACAAATAATAACAATAAATATAATAATAAAATAAAAAAAAAAATTTTGTTATATTATATCAATTAATTAAAATTCGATTTTAATAACAATAATAATAATAATAATAATATACCCCAAAAATTATTTTAAAATTTACCCCAAAAAAATTTTTTCGATTTTTTTAATAAAAATTCTTTTTGTTAACCTAAAAATAACAAAAATTGTTTTTTTAAAATTTTAAAATAATTTATTTAATTAAATTTAATTGCTTTAATTATTAATTCTATTTATTTAAATAAATTATTTATTTATAATAAAAAAAATTTATTTAAATTTAAATTATAATAAATAAAAATTAAATTATATTTGGAAATTTATAAAAAAAGTTTTTTATATAATTATTATAAAATTAATTAAATTAATTTTTTGTTTATAAATAAAGTTTAATTTTAATATTAATAAAAAATTAATTAAATTAAATGTATAGATTTTATAAATTAATAAAATAAATATATTTTGGTTTTTAAAAATTGTTTTAAAAATAATATAAAAACTTATCGTAATATTAATAAAATAAAAAAACTTTAATATAAAAAAAATATTATTTAATATTTAATAAAGTTTTTAGATTTTAATAAAATTATATAATAATTAGGAATTATATTTTAATATTATATTATTTATATTATTTTTTTTAATATTTTATAATTAATTTATTTTTATTTAAAAAAAATATTTATTATAAATAAGGACTTTATTTTTACAATTTAAAAAACAAAATAGATTTATAAAAATATATTTGTAAATCTAGAGTTATTATTATTAAAAAAAGATAGGTTTATTTTAATAACAAAGCGCTTAAAATTAAATTAACAAAACTAAAATTATATTAATATTTGTTTTAACCAAAATCGAAACCAAAATCAATTTTTAAAAAAAAATAAATAAAATAAAGTTATTATAAAAAACAAAAAATAGTTTTTTTTTAAAAAAGTATTTTAAAAAATTAATTAATTTAATATTAACCAATAAAAAAAGGATAAAATATTTTATTAAAAATACAAATATAATAATTATTATATTTTAAAATGTTTTATAAAAAAAAATAATAATAAAAAAGATTTTTTATTAATATTAATAAAAATATTAATTATAAAAAAAAAAAGAATAAATAAAAAATTTATTTAAAAATTTTTTAAAAAACTTAAAATTAATATTATCAATATTAATATTATATTTATAATTATACACCGATTTATAGAATTCGAAAATTTCGATTAGGATTTTTAAATAGGTTTTATATATTATTATATAAAATTAAATTTTTAAAAGGTAAATTCTTTATATTTATATTTAAGTGATAAGTTATACAAAAGGAATTTAATTCAAAAAAAATCAAATTTGAATTTTATACAAAATTTCGATTTATAATTTTAATAATTTTTTATAATTATTGAGATAAAAAAACTTTATAAATATTATTTGATTTAAAAAATATTATATTTATATTATTTTTAATTAAAATATTAAAATAAAATATTTTTTTAATAACCAAAAAAATATTATAAATTATAATAATTTTTAATTTAATAATAATTTTTAATAATAAAAAACAATATACTTATAAATTAAAATTATAATATAATAAATATTTCTTTAAAATAATATTTAAATTTTTGAAGTTAAATAATAATTACAATATTATTTTTTTATAATAATAATTAAAAAAATATTTTTTTATTAATTTTTTTAGTTAAATTAAATAAATATATTTTGATTTAAAGTATTATTAAAAAAATTGTGTATATATTGTTAATATTAATTATATTATTTCGGAATTAGATTTTATAAATTTTATATTTACAGAATTTCGAGATTTTTTTTTTATAATAAATAAAAAAACTATAAATTGTTTTTTAAATTATTAACCTTGAAATTATATAATTGATTTATAAAAAAATATTATATTACCATAAAACCCTCTTTACATTATAATTATCAAAAAGATAATAATACTCAAATTATAATTAGATAAAATAATAAAGTCAAAACAAATTAAATTTTTAAATTTTAAATATAGTATTATTCTTATATTTATAAATAAACCAAATTCTATAGATTCTTTAAGATTAATAATTAATTATCGAGTTTTTAATAAAATTATTATTTTAATCTATTATCCTATTTCTTTTATTAATAAATTATAAGTAAGATTAAAAACAACAAAATAGTTTATTAAAATTAATTTAAAATCAAAATTCTTTTTAATACAAATCAAAAAAAAAAACAAATAAAAAATAATTTTTAAATACAAATATAATTTTTTCGAATATCATATTATATTCATAGGATTTATTAATATTCTGGCTATTTTTCAAAAAATAATAAACAAAATCTTTAAAAATTTATTAAACTTTAATGTTTTTATATATTTTGATAATCTTTTTATTTATATAAAAACTATTAAAAAATATAACAAAATAATCAAAAAAATGTTATTTCGTTTTTTGGCTTATAATTTTGCAGTAATATCCAAAAAGTATAGATAGCGAATAAAATATGTTGAGTTTTTAAAATTCGAGATTAATTTTAATAATATTAAAATATTTTTTAACAAAATCAAATGTTTTTTTAAATAAAAATCTTTTTAAATTTTAAAAAAATATTAGCAATTTATTAAATTCGTTAATTTTTATAGATAATTTGTTTTTAGATTCTTTATAATTATTAAATCTTTTATAAATTCTAATAATATAAACAAAAAAGTATAAAAATAAACTAAAAATATAAATAAAGCTTTTAAATATTTCAAATAAACTTTTATTTTAACTTTTATTTTCGTATATTTTGATTTTAAAAAACTAATAATTATAAAATCAAACGCCTTGAATTATATAATTGCAAAAATATTTTTTCAAAAAGGTTTAAATAATATATTATATTCTATTACTTTTTATTTTTGAAAGTTTTAATTAATTAAAATGAATTATAAAATTCACAATAAAAAGCTTTTAACCATCATTAATTGTTTCATCAAATAGCATCAATATCTAAAAAAAACAAAATATTGTATTAATATATACTTCGATTATTAAAATCTGTTATACTTTATTATTACAAAAGTTTTCAATAAAAAACAAATTTAATAAACTAAATTATTCTTAACATATTAATTCACAATTTATTATAAATCTGGTAGGTTTAACAAAAAAGCAGATATATTATCTCAATTATTTTAATATAAATCTAAAAAAAAAAAAAATAAAAATCAATCGATTATAATAATTTTAAATTTAAAACATTTCGTTAAATTATTAGGATTTATAATATTTGTAATATTTATAAAAATTTATAATATATTTATATTAAAATAGCTATTTAAGTTTATAAAGAAAATTAAAGAAATTATATAAAATAATCCAAAATATTAAATTTAAATTAATTTTTTAAAAAAAAATGTTAAATTATAAAATAAACTTTTATATTACAAAAACTATTTATAGGTTTTTAATAATTTTTGTAAAAATATTTTTAAATTAGAATATAATATTTTAATTATTAAATATATAAAAATAAACAAAATTATGAAATTTATTATATACAATTTTTAATAATTAAAATTAAAAAACTTTATTCAAAAATATATTTTAAATTATTTTGAATATTAAAGAAATAAGATTTTAAAATATAATATATACAAAAAATTACAATTTATTAAGTTATATTATAAATTATAGTATATAATTATAATAAACTTTATTATAAATTTATTTTTATTAAATAATTATAATTCAATATAAATTATAATAAATCTTTTTATTAAAATAATATATTTTATTTTATTAAAAATTAAAAATAAAAAAATAAAAAATTTTATTAAAGTTTTTACTAAAATATATTAGTATTTATATAATATTTTAATAAATATTATATTAAATCGTAATTTGCAATTTATCTTAATTATTTAAAAAAACTTTTTTAAGTTTATAAAAATCAAATTAAAAATAAGTACCTCCTTTCACCCCCAAATTAATAAACAAACAAAACGTTTTAATTAAATTTTTAAAATATATCTTCGAGTTTTTATTAATTATAAAATATTAAATTAAAAAGATTTTTTAATTATGATCGAATTTGTTTATAATAATTTAATATTTTTTATAATAGAAATATCTTTTTTTTATATAAACTATAATTACAATCTTTTTATATATAATTTTTTAATTATATAAATATATAATCCAAAAAACAAACTTTATACTTATTAAATAATATAAATATATAAGGATGTTAAATAATAATTAAAAAAAAATAAACATTATATAAAAAAATAGGTAAATAAAAAAAAGCAATTTACCCCAAAATATAAAAAGGAATAATTAATAATATTAAATATTAAAAATATTAAAATTAAATAGTTTATTAAAAAATTAAATAAAAAAATATAAAAACTTTTTAAAATTCAAAAAATAATTTTTATTATTATTATTATATTTGTATTATTTAAAAAATAATGTATTTATAATTTTTTTTATATTTTATTTATTAAATTTTATTATATTAACAATTAGAAATTATTTGATTTTAATCAAATTTTGCAAGAAATAATTTTAATAAAATTTAATTATATAATTAAAAAAATTATAAATTTTATTAATATTAAAAATAATATAAAGTATTTAATTAAATAAAAAAAATAATTTATTAAAAATATTAAATATTAAAAATTTTACAAATATTTTTATAATAATAATATTAAAAAATTAATATTAATATTTTATTAAATCTAATTTTTTAAATTTATGGATAAAAAAGTTCAAAAGATTCTTATAATAATTTAAAGTAAATCTTAAAAAAAAAAAGAGATTATATTATGTGGGTATATTACATAACCATAAAAAATATAATATAAAAATATAATACAAAAATATAATAAATATAAAAAATAAAATTGTTATATAAAATATTATTTTAATTAATATATTATAAATGAAAATATTTTATCCCTTAGACTATATAAATTTGTATATAAACTTAAACATTTTTTTTTTTAAAAAGAATAAATTAAAAATCCAGAATTTTTAAAAACCCTAAAAGATTATTAATTAAATTGAATATTCTTTTAAGTCATTATACCCTTGTCATAAACAATCCCATTATCCTCGCAAGCCAAATTGTACCTCCATCGAAGATGCTGTTAGTGGTAATTTTGAGGAGATGCCTCGTTTTCCCCAACCATGTGTGACAAATGAATTGAGACGCGATAGTCTTATATATTGCGGTAGATCTCTCCTTGATGAAATTTCTACTTTCTTCTTCGAGAGCTGATACTAGCATTCGATACAGCCTTTTACTCCGCCTTCGCATTCCAAATCACGTGGACCAACTCTGCATCCAATCATATCCCCAACCTTTTAACTCTGAGAATGCCATCGAGCCTTTCCAACATGTCACTGAACGATAACCTCTCTACTGCTGTTAACGATGGCTCCATCGATGAGTACGTTTTACACTTTTAACATCTCCATTAGTCTTCTATATCCCCTCTCTCTGTCCCTTTACATTTCGTTTTATCTCAATATACTATCCAGGACTCCATCTAATACTATATTAGATACTACCAATCTTCCACCCATCATGTCCACCAGCAATCCAACTCCAATGCTTTGACAGATATTCGTATCAATGGGTTCCTCGCAGACGAGTCTCGCGTATCAAATAGGTCGCACGATGCCGCCGTACACATCACCGCCGCGAAGAAGAGAATGGCGAACAAGATCCAAGAATTTGATATCGCTTTCGCCTCCAAGACCGAGACTAGCAACACGAAGATCAACGACAAGTGAATGGAGAGCTGTTCTCTTAAGCCAGTGGTGAATCGGTAATAATGAGGAGATATGACAGAAGCGAGCATAGATAACGTGAATGGTAAGGATCACCCCGTTGATCCATGTCTTGCTAACACTTTGCATGTGGAGATTCTGACTGAAATTTATTAGAGAGGCCGACTAGCCAACACTGAAAGCTAGTATCGTCTATGTGAACAGCACTCGCAATGCTCATCACAAGTTTGTGAATGAATGACAGAGACTTCAACACTTGACGAAGCCTAGACTCCATGTAAAACTTGCGAGAAAGGAACTACTTTTCAACAAAGCAGTTAGCGGGGTGAAGAAACCAGAATAGATTGGATAAAGTTAGGCGAAGGAGAAAGGGGACCAGGATGGCAGTGATAACGGCTGAGAGGGATGAACAAGGATATGGTGGTGAAACTTTGCAAAAGTAATTGATTATTGATATGTCAGTCGTAAACTTCTATCCTTTTATGCTTATAACTTTCCAACAGATATTGCAAGAAAAATGAATCGTGTCAACCAATCCAGTGAGGGATGTTGATGCAGTTTCCGAACTGTCGCAAGGCCTTGCAGTCCAAAATCAGGCAGCACGCCGAAATATGACACGCAAAACAAGAGCAGACGAATATCGGAGTTGAATCCAGTGAACTATTAAGTTTTGCAGCTGGAACTGATTTGTAGTCGCGTTGAGATATGGAGGTTGGTAAACATGAATGTGTCGTCTGTTGTTGAGATCCTTTTTAGGTAGTTGGTCAATGAAGAATGCTTATGTAATTAAAACTCGGTTACACAGAATGGCCCAAGCTTCTGTTTCAGGGGGAATTGATAAAGGGGAGGGAGGTCCATACACACAACAGAATAGAATGCATACAAAAAAACTGGTGCAATGATTGTCTGCAAAATGATATATAATTCTGATAGTCGAATCGAGATCTCTGATCTATCTATAACCTTGGCTAACCGTAGCGCACCAAAACACCAACGCTGCCTGCAAATAACCTAACCCAATGACCATATTCTCGTCGCATCATCATTATCATCAGTGTCATTATCGGCGGTTTGGTCTCTGATCAACAACTTGAAACTCTAACCCTTCTGCCTCGAATACATGTCCAGGCCGTAGTGCATCCGTATAGATGTTCCTTTCCTGGTGAGGATGGAAAAGTCCGGTCTGTTTACAGTTTAAAACAGCCGGCATACCTGGAGGGTCGGTTAAACGGAAGACCCCCCATCTATTTACTAGTTAGTACATGGCTGATGACCAGGAAATATATGGAAATTTACTTACGAAGGACTTTTACTGGGTGCGCAGACAATTGCAATACTCTCCGGCATCATGATTTGATATCCACAATGCGTATGCAAATCTCGACTACTCATGAAACAACTTTGTGTGGGATGGGTATGTATCCATCCTAGGACCATTAAGTCTTCAGATGCGCAGTAGTCAAAGAAAGCACCCTCGTTGGTAGTTTCACATGTGTCGCTAGTACTTGTCTGTTCTGGAATAACGAGTCTAGATATGAAGAGAGCGTTTGATATCAAAGTTCCGCATAACATTCCGCAAGTTTCGAGATTGGCACGTGTATTCGAAGAGGCGTAAGCTAGAAATTGTTGTCGAAGTGTAGGCGGAAGAAAAACTGTTCGTAGAGGTTTGCCATTTTCTAGATATGCCGAGGGTCGGAAAGTGAATTTCGTATCTTGACCGACCATATCTGATGAGCTCTCTCGTGTATCTGATGATTGTTTTTCGGGTATTGGCGGAGGGGTTTCATATCGGGGTGGCTCGAATTCTTCTTTTGGTGGCTTCGGAGGAAGACGACTAGGAGGTAAGGATGTTTGTAAGTCATCAATAATTAGAGGTTGAGACTTGGAAATCGACGGGTATCTGTACTCGCTGCCACCCTTCCTGACCCCTGGTTGCGCATACCGTGCAGGTCGAGAAGAGGGTTTCGCAGATCTCTTCTTCACTCCATCTAGCACACTATCATGTGAACCATCCAGCCTCTTCCTTGAAGCTTCCATATTTCGGCGCATATCATCCTCATCCTCATTACGACCAGACTTCGATAATGCTGCTTCCCAATCATCCCACAGCCCGGCAGTCCGTCTTTCCTGCTCCTCTTCCTCACTAACACCTGCTTGTCGTGTAGCTCGTCGTGCGGCATCTCTCCTTCTAATCTCTTTATGTGCCAACTTTACGGCCAATTCGCGATTCTCCGCAGCGGCTAATGTAGTTGTATTTCCAGCTATCGCGGGGTCGGAAGCCGCGAGATCTGCTCGAGATGAAGGTCGCGGTATATCATTTTCTCGCGCTGCATGGATTTCTTTCCTTCTTTCCAGAGCCTTCTGCCAGTTATTGTAGCGCGCATTAATCCTGGGCTTTAATGCCTCTAGTTCCTCTACCACACCCGACAGAGTTTTCTGAGCAGCTCTTAATCCACTTCTATTCTCCGGATCTTTTGCAGATGGATGGCCCGGTAGCTTTTCTGCAACCAAAGCGGCGTATCGCATGAATAAAAGGTAGGCTTGTTGATCATTGTCTTCTGCTTGGTAAATACGCGCCTATCGAAATCAGCATTCCAAAACAATCCAAAGTGACTGGGCGTTCTCCTGACCTCTCTTAAAAGTGTATCGGCTGTCCTCAACCAATATTTCAGTGCGATGGTAGGATTGAATTCAAAATCTGAGGCTTTCGCAGAAATCTCTTTGATGCTCATGGGCTTCGAGATCTGTAACGTTGACCCCGCCATGATTTGCGAGAGGAAATGAATGAAATGAATGAAAGCCCTGGGTTCAGTACAATCGAAAGAAGAACCAGAGGGTGTTAAGTGAAGTGGTATTTGTTCAACCCAATCATGAGTATTCGTGAATTCGTGAATAGGGAAAAGGAAGAGAGAAGAAATATTGATTGAGTTTCATTTATATTGGTTTGGTTGCCTTCTCTGTCGGATCTTTCTTCTTCAGGTTGACTTATTATTATCATGGTTCCATGTTACTATAATAAGGTTAACCGCGTCAGTCACTCTTTGTTCCCCAGCCAGATCTCAAGGTGCCCAATGTAAAGTGATCAAGGCGGTGAATGAATACGTATGGGCAGAATTTGTTATTGGGTTTGGTGTGGTTCGTGAACATTCGACAGCCTCGCAGCCACAGCCACACACTAGCCACATCAAAGTTTGACACGTACTAGGTAGGTACAGCAGACAGGCACCAGCCACTGACACTCAGCCTTGTCTTCCGCGAAACTTTTTATTCTTGAACACTCAACATTCACAATTGACTTCATTGTACGTACATTGGTGTAATTTCACGGAATTCTTCCCTCTCCTCTTACAATTCTCAGCGGTTATTATTCTCAATCACCCTCGAGCGAATCATACACATTGATGTTTCGTATTTATTTGCGTTCGGGTAGAACCAATCTACTTAGGTATCCGGTGATTTTGCAACATTCACGCCTTCGACAATTTCATTGCTCGCCGAGTTATAGTCTACCTGGGATTTCGAAGTCCTCAGAACTCTCAACGCCTACGGATGAGGCTCCGGTCAAACGAACCTGCCGAAAAAGTGTTGGCTCTAAAGCCATTGAAGAACCAGACGAATCGCCAGTGAAAGCAAAGAAAGTTAGAAGTCGGAAGTCTGTTACTCCAGAAGCTGTTGAAGAACAAGATGGTTCAGCAGTGAAACCGGCGCCTGCTGCCTCAGAAGATGTTGAAGAACAAGATGGTTTAGCAGTGGAACCGGCGCCTGTTACCCCAGAAGCTGTTGAAGAACAAGATGGTTCAGCAGTGGAACCGGCGCCTGTTACCCCAGAAGCTGTTGAAGAACAAGATGGTTCAGCAGTGGAACCGGTGAAGCGTAGGCGCAGAAAGTCTGCTACCTCAGAAGTTGTTGAAGAACCAGGCGATTCAGCAGTGGAACCAGTAAAGCGTAGGCGCAGAAAGTCTGCTACCTCAGAAGTTGTTGAAGAACCAGGCGATTCAGCAGTGGAACCAGTAAAGCGTAGGCGCAGAAAGTCTGCTACCTCAGAAGTTGTTGAAGAACCAGGCGATTCAGCAGTGGAACCGGTGAAGCGTAGGGGTAAAAAGCTTGTGGGCGTCGAGAGCGTTGTAGAGAACGAAGACGAATTGGCAACACAAACACAAACCTCCCTGAATACTTCGGAATCCCAACTTCTTCCAGTAGAACCCGTGAAGAGAAGAGTAGGCCGGCCTAAGAAATTGAAAGTACTGGATGCCGAACAGGATGTAGAACCTGTGAAGCATGTAGAACCTGTGAAGCGGAGGCGAAAAATAGATTGGCCTACAGAGGAAGACATTCTGAATGCTAAACTGGATAAAGATTCGGCAGCACTTGAAACTGCTTCGGAGGCAAAAGATGATGGAATAGACGAAAATACATTCATCGAAATCCCTCGTAGTCTGAAGAGATTCTTTTCAAAAGCTCATGGAAGGGGTTCAGCTATGGGTGATAGATCACGCATAAATATTATCAACGCAGCACTGTGTGGTAAGAACATTTCCTTTCCCTCTATGAATTGCCATTTAGTAATCCAATCCAGATGATATTTTGGATCGTATGAAGCCATCACTTTTAAAGCATGTTGGCTGCGACATTATCGACATAAATCCAGGAATAGGGATTTGGTCATCTAAATTACATGACATTCTCAAACCCCGAACACACCTCCTCATGGAACCTGAAGCCAAGAAATATCTTACCTACCTCCAACCTCTTCTTGATGCGGAGGATTCTACCTATCGGCATATACCAAAGACTGGAACAGTCTGGGAACATCTGAGACAAGTTACAACCCCTGATTTTCTGCCCCATCAGGTAAAACTTTCGCGTGATGACCCCAGGATTAATGAACCAAACAACACCCTACTCGTGATTGCGAATCTTGGCCATTGGCCTAGAAAGAAATATCGCGGATTTGAATCCGTGTCACAACTAGTCACGTATCAGCTCCTCGCTGCGGCAAGATCGCATGCTTTATTCCATGAATATGGTCTCATACGGATGCTGATATGGGTACCGGATATGGAGAAATCAACATGGTTGGTACGTAACTTCACCCACAGGCGCAAAAATTCCATGGAAGCCCAAATAGGTACGGAATACATTCGAGAAATTGCAAGTACGACTGTGGACAACAGCCGATATGTCAGAGACTCCGAGGTTTCACTACAAAATACGATAAGTGTCGTCAGTAACATGGATAGAATGGGCATAACAACCCCAGAACATAGGAAAGGTCCATTGGAGATTGAAGCCAGACAGTCACTTGCTGCAGGTGGGCATAAAGTGAAAGTTAATGATTTCGATCGCTTCAAGAGACTTTGGTCAGATGAATGGTCTGAGCTCCAGAAGCAAGTCCAAGAAGGAGCTTTAAAGAAATTTTTGGATGAAGAGGAGCAGGATGGGGACCAAGTGAAGAAGGGAAGAAAGCCCTATAACCAGGAATTTTCACGTTGGATCTTTTTGAATTCAAAGAAACAACTGATCAACAAACAAGGAGTGCTTATGGATGGTCTTATTAATGATTACAACAAAATCAATAGTTTCCATGGCGAACTCTTGAAACGAAATCCCGATACGGAAGAGGCTCAGATTTCTAGAGATGAATTGAGAGGAATGATCGAGGCGTATGATGGCAAGGTTCGAAAGCTTCCTCTAGCTGCCCAACTCCTTTATGCAGGCAGACTCGATGCTGCGCGCGTTACTACAGAATTCGAGAAAAGAAAAGTAGAGCCCCTCAAAGTATATGCGAAAGAATTCGCACCTTCCTCCGAAATGTGCCTCCTGGATATTCAACCACAAGCCCTCTGGCCTATCCTCCGCCAAGATTACCCCAAGAATTATGATGTTTTCGAATATATACTTAGTACTATGTTTTCAAATCCTGCCAACAGCGTCCATGAATCATTGGAGGGGTTATGGCCCGGTGTACTCGAGTACGTAGTTAACGAATGCCCCTCGTTAACGGACCCTTCGAAAGGAGGAGTTTTTGACTTGAAGTATCTGTCCGTGAGAGCGATGACGTTAGAAATGCTAAAGGAGATTGTGGAGGCATGGATGAGGTGGCCGTTCCGCCCCAGTAGATTTGAATTAATGACTAAGAGTGGGAGTATGGTATACGATCCAGACAGCGCAGAGGAAGATGTGCTGGAAGGCCCGTAGGTATAGGGCTATCTTGAATTCAATCATTATAACAATTCCCCTGTGTTGCTACTCTATTGTTTTCTTCGTGTCAAGATCATATCATTTTCAGTGCAGACATGATTACGGATATCGATATCCCGTCACGTATTCAATCAACTGATAAATAACACAGAAATTTCCCGTTTTACAGCCGGAGACCGTACCTCCACTATTAACACTGCACCATTCCGTTCCCAAATATCGAAGTAAATAACCGCCATAAGATTTGTGACCAGATTCCCATGGATTGATTATAGGTAACAAAGGTCAACGGTACATATGCTGTTTGGATTTGGATATTGAATTACTAATATCGCCCTTATTGTTATAGTGACTCCTTTACACAACAATGTGAATTACTCTGAGATGATTGGCTGGAAACTCAAGTTTGGAGACCTTGAAACCGGGTACAGACAGATCAAACAGCTATGATTAGATGATTTTATTGATTTTCCTATGTTGCACTCATATCATTTTTCATTTGTTGTTAGAGATTGGCTTACTTCTATGTATGCGCAAGGCTGGAGGCATAATTCCTTACCCCTCATCTCTTATAGGGTTTTGTCCCCCTGTATCAACCAAGTAAATATGCCAATATGTTACACATAAGTGTCAATGACTACCTACGCCGTTTGTTTCTTTCGTGGTTGCACTTATTTTGCCCCGAATCCTTAACTATTCCACCATTTTTGTCCTTCCATGGTTTTCATACATTGTCCTGTCGTCTTCAGTCCATTGGGCCTATTCAGAGCACTCGAAAGCGTTTTTGTTTACACTGACCTGAAAACTCTTTTTTTGCCTGGAAATGCGTTTCCTCTCTTTTCCTTCTCGCAATTGTGAATCGTCATTGAGCCATCTATTTTTAAAATGGGAGACACGGCACTACCTAAAAACATGATGGATATGAATACTGAGTGGACTTGGGATTACTGGAAACCATCACTAGATGGACCTCGAAAACGCAGTCTATGGGAAGAAAATGAGGAGGGACCAGTTGTAAGTTCTATCTAAAAATCATTCATATCTATACATCATGGTCATCAGTTGTACTGACAGTCGACTTGTGGATTGTGCAGGACGTCGAACTTTCAAAGTCCGAATTCAATCAGGCCTACTTAAACACCCGTGAAAGTCCTTACGATCCTTTCCGCTGGTTGATCCGTGGCCAGGAATCATTCAACATAGGTTTTCCCGAGCTTGCAATATCGAATTACCATAGAGCCCTACTTCTCTTTGATGTCTTGATAGATCAGAAAGATACTGAAATCGCACAAGTTGGATGGCTCCAAAGTGCTATGACGCATTGGGCGTATTCGTGGCCCCAATCAAGGTTCTGTGATGGAGATGAAAAAGAAGAAGTATACAGATACAGGCATGTAAGTGTCCTACCAGGCCTCAGTGATTTGATGAGGTTGAGTTGACAAATCTAATTTGAATATCAGTTTCAGAGAATATAAATTTCTTCAACCGCCCTTCTCAAAGCATGGTATCTTTTTATACTATTCACAGTCATAACCCATTGACTATACCGAATATACCATAAACTCTTGTATTCCCGTCACATTAGAATGACGATGGTGGAGAGCCGTTGGGATATTCGAATATACGGATTTGAAGAGGTTTATATGCACCGGTGGCATGAGAGATCAATCAGTATGTCCAGAAGCTCTGGTATCTTTGATTATCCGAAGAGCTGTAAATCCATCGAGAATTGGTTTAGCCAAACCCTATGTCTTTTTCCTCTAGGGTCCTTGAAGTGTAATCTGATGTATCTTTGATAGGGTGAGATGCCTCTCTGAGAGGGTTATTGAAGAAGGTTACTGTAACACGGCTCATAATCGTATTGGAAGTCCATGAAATGCATCAATAGCTGGAGCAAAGAGCAGTAGAAGGCGGGTGATTATCAAATAACATCTTTCTACACAAAAGGCTAGTGATAGGAATACATGTAAGGGTACAACAGGTAACCAGTCAGGTCCGGCATAACTTTTGTCCATCATGTATTTTTTTTCTCGGTTGTAATCACGCCACAAATCAGCTGGTATGTGGAAAAATAATAAGCCAACCAGAATCGAATGAGATGATATGATCACGCGGGGTATCTTGTATTCAAACCTATAAATACTTCATGCTAGCTAGGTATCTCGAAATCTTCATCCTCTCAATAATCGCAATGGAGTCTACGAAAAAGTGGGCAGATGGCCCTTTCAAATTACTCTCAACTCCAAGATCATCGTTAGAAGTAAGATATGCCTCATACGCGAGAGAGATATGAAGAGCTTATATAAAGACAGGGAAAATCCGAATCGGTAGCTTCCCGTAATGCATCTGAAATGGCCTTGGTTCATAACATCTTCCTCAGAGGTCTTAATTGCATCTACCTCCAAGCGCCTAATGTGAAGGAGACCAATGATATTGCAGATTTCATGAAATTTTGCGATGCTTGGTCTTCCATCCTTCATACTCATCATGCAGGCGAGGAAACTGTATATTTTAAATTGCTAGATGAGCAAAGTTCGCGGGATGATGTATTCATCACCAATCACACTGAGCATGAAAAGTTTCTTCCAGGACTGTTCGCTTTTGATCTTTATGTATCTGGAGTCAAAGATGATGCAAAACCATATGATGGATATAAATTGAGGGAATTGATCGATGCCTTCAGCACGGATCTTGAAATCCATCTACACCACGAGATTAGCATTCTAGATGATCTTGGAAAGGATGAATCGATTGATTGGGAACAATGCGGTAAAGCAATGGCTCAATACTCGAAGAAAACTTCAGACAGAGTAAGATTCATCAATCATCAAAGTCTGAAACTCAACTAACATGTCCTCAACTAACACGTCGATAGGTGCGAGATGTCCCGTTCTTAATCACAAATTCAGACGTGACTTATGAGTCAGGCATTCATGGTCCTAGATTTCCACCTTTCCCGTGGTTTGTGGGTCTCATATTTCGCTGGATATATATTCCCAAGTTGAAGGGGGTATGGAGGTTCTCGAGTTGTGATGATCATGGAATTCCAAAAGAGCTTCCCTTTGCGTGACCAGCTAGCTTCCACGAATGGAGCTTTCGAGAGGGTATACTTTGCTTGAAGAGTGGTATGAAGCATACAAGCCTGCGAGATGATTCGATTGCCAATTCTTAGTTGAGATATTGAAGAATGATATGAAGTATCTAGTCTATAAAGTATATATTTTCAGATTATAGGCCTCCCAACATTAGGTATTAGTAGTTAGTTACTGGAGTAGTGATGACACCATTATTAATAAAACCTTAACTTAAACCCTGACACTAAGGAACTCTATTTCTTCGAACCAACATTTCCTCCCACCCATGATAAATTTTCCTTTTAACATCATCTATTTCCCTTGTCTCGGCCATCTCCTCAAAGAGAATTAAGAGTGAGGTTGGAGCGAGAAAGAGACGGGAAGATATGCGAGGGGAACTTATCTATATCGCCTATATGCTTTCTTCCGGGCCGCCATGGAGACCGAAATTGATCTGGAATTCTTGACAAATTCAATTGCTATGCTTGACCTGCTAACCATTAACAATCAGGATGTCAGGATGCAGCCTGGAACTTCAATCGACTAGAACCTCTCCTGTCGAACGCTCTTTGTGTACATCTTTCATTGTACATGCCATTTCGATGGAAATACCGAATAACCGCTGGAGCAATACAGATGAGACTATTCGGCCTCACCAAGTTATTGTCTCTATCCTCAGATGATGCATGTTTTTCCACTCTTCCTCATCGGTGTACGCCGTCGCTCAAGTTCCTGTTTGTCACCGCTGCCACCCCTCCGATAAGGATACGATAAATATCCCCACCTTTGTCGTCATACATAATGTGTAACACAACTTCGATCAATTCAGCATTTGCGACAATTTCAAATTCAAAGATTATGGCGGCATCTACAACTCAATCGGCAGATATTGCCAGCGAAAATTCACGACTTGCTGCGCAGGAAATTCAAGATTATTTACAATCTCGTCTTGCGGATACCTCTGGTCCCCCTTCATTTAGATCGCTTCCTATCATCGATCTAACCCCTTCATTCTCACCATCCTTATCCGACCGTCAAGAGGTTGCGAAGAAGATTAATGAAGCATGTACGACAGTGGGTTTCTTTTACATTACAGGACATGGAATTCCAAAGAGTGTCTGCGATGAAGTATTTAAGCTTTGCGAGCGCTTTTTCAACGAGCTACCCCAGTCCTCAAAAGATGCCATTCACATAGAGAATTCCGACCAATTCAGAGGATACGAACCTGCCAGTTACTCGACCGTAAACGACTTCACAACTAAAGAAACAAAAGAGGCCTTTAATTGGGGTTATGAGTATGGCCTGGATCCCACTGGTGGAGATGGAAAATACGTGGAGCTTGATGGCACATCTACTGGTGGGACAAATCAGTGGCCTAATGAGGATGAAATTCCTGGCTTTTACCAAGGAATCGCAGATTATTATGGCCAGGTACGTTGTTTCATTCAAAGCTTCTTTCAATCTCTAATTCTTCCCCATAGATCTTACAACTATGCAAGCACCTGTTTCGTCTCTTCGCCCTTTCTCTATCTCTTCCCGAGGATTACTTCGATCCACTCGTTACACACCCGGGAGGGATTGCACGGTTAATAAAATATCGACCCAATGCAAATCCAAAGCCCCTTTCAGACTTAGACGAGGAAGAAGAAATTGGTCTTGGCGCCCATTCAGATTACGAATGTTTTACCTTGCTACTACAAGATGAAACTCCCGGCCTAGAAGTTCTCAGTCCAGATGGAAAATGGGTCAGCGCGGAACCCGTTGAGGGTGGAATCGTTGTCAATGTTGCAGACTTTCTCATGCGATGGACCAATGGACTTTATAAGAGTACTATTCACCGCGTCGTCAATCGAACTTCGAAAACTCGTTACTCGGTACCCCTCTTTTACTCGATTAACTATGATGAAACGGTGGAAACGCTGCCGTCCTGTGTCTCGGAGGATAATCCATCAAAGTATCCTCCAATCACCGCGGGAAGATATGTGTTGGATCGTCTTGCTATGACGGTTCCTGGGAAATATTGAACTTGTGGAGGTCATGACGCTCTTTCTCGTTATGACGTTCTTTCAAATATAAATATTATCAATACCTATCGGATTTAGTTATACGGCTACTATGTAGGAGAAAGAGACGTTTGAGATTTATATATACAATTCCTAATTTCTAAATGTATTTCTCCTTCTCCTCCTCCATCTTCCAAACTCTCAATTTGCATCGGAACAATTTCAATGTATGATGGAAATTAAATTTGGACATTGGCATTCCATCATCGTATCTAGACATGGAATTTCTCCGTTTCCCGTTTCTGCTCATCTCAGATATAATAACGATTTATCAACCAAATCAACCGATCACCCTTTTAACAAACCCTCGAGAAGAGAGTCAATTTCAAATACAATAAATTCTTATGCTGATGATGAATACCTAGTTGGCTTCATCACTGTATTAATTCATATCGCGAGAAGTTGGTGGTATGGTATCAGCGAACCCTCCCTGTTTTGACCCTCGGGAAAGACATACCCTGTCTTTTATTATCCAATTTACTCTTCTATATGATTGTGTGTATAGTGTCAGAGGCCTAATGCAATAGATTGGCAGAGAGGTTCAGAGCTCCAATCTGTGGAGAAATATGAATTTTCAATCGAGAGCCTGAGTAATCTGATCTTGTCAGCATCCCTTTGCTGGCAACAGCAACGGCTATAATTTCCTTGGGTGCTGTTTTGTTCTGGGAGCAAGCTATAAAATATATAAAAGGCGATCGTGTTGGGTGTTTTTGATCCCGGAGACAGTAATCACCATCGCTAACAGAGAGGTTCCTGCTTGTGTGTACAATATAGTTCTCACCGTGAGTCTTCAAAGTTTGATGACCGGAATTATCGGCCTCGCATTCTATTCCAACTGAGGATTTGGAGGGTGCGACTTCACACCAGCCAGCCCTTTTCTCAACTCCCCCTCGTCACCACTCAATGAATATGAGCATGAAAAGCAATGATCCGTCCTGGTGATATCGAGGAAGTCATTTGGTCACTTGTCTTTAATGGTACTGTTAATACCGCTTATCTCAATACATGCGCGAGAAATATCATCATATCTAGTGCGCATTCTCGCGGTGCTTCTCGGAGTGAAATAGAACTCTTGCCACCCGGTGGCGGTGCAAATCCCGAGTTTAATATTTGAGAAGTGAGATAGGTCACTCTGAGTCGATTGCTTGAAGCTAGGTGGCGTAGCGTAGCTAGGGCTAGGGCTGGGGTATCCCCTCGAAGCAAGGGTCTTTTTATACCTACCTAAGTGGTCAGGTTCTCTTCGATCCTTATTTAGTAAGTCTCCATCACATCCATAAATAAAATATCGTACATTTAAGCCCGCCCTAACCAAACCTAACCAAACCAATCTCCCGCTCATTGATTTCGCATGCCTCTCCCTAAGGTAGTTATCCATAAAGAGTTAAGCTAGAGAGTCCTGGGTATTTCATCTCATCTCATCCAATCTCATCTCATTGGAATGTGGAATGTAGATAGATGCATGTATGAATATCAGGGACTACCGAGTTAGAGAGACTTTACTCCATAGGTATCTATCTATGCGTAGGTAGGTAGGTAGGTAGGTAACTTGGAAGATTAAATAAGGCTTGCATTGGATTTGCATTTGTCGCTAGCTAGGGGGAAGGGGAGGGGAGGGAGAGAGTGTGTGTGAGAGAGGTAGGTAGGTAGGGTGGTATGCTAATGATTTGATATTTATGATACGATATGCTATATTCGCTTTCTTCCTCTCTTTCTTTCCCATTTCCCTTAACGCCGTTGAAATGCAATCCAGCTGGCATCACTCGTTTCAAATGCACATCTGCAGTTTATCTATCTACCTAGTTGGTGATGTAAATAGTAAATGGCATCCGTATCCACGATGCCATCCGTATACCCACCCAGACTCCATATATCCCATTCCCATTCCCATTCATTGGAATATCATGCGCATAAAGTTCATAGATATCATCATCTTTAAATTCCAAGTTCTCTCCCAATTGCCTTCACGCAACCTCTTCCTTCCATCAATCATCCATCCTATAAACCTGATAACTCATAATCATCATCCAAAACAAGAAAACCACGCCAATCAACTCCAAAGCCCACGCCGCAATCCAACTCTGACAGATAGATTTCTGCTGCAACCAAGCCAACGTGACCGTCGACACGCCACTCTGCGGATTGCCCGTGATGTACAAATTACAATTCCCATTAACATTCCCCGACGGACCCCACAGTTCCACCGACCAAACGATCAACCCGACCAACCACAACACGAACAGCATGAAAGATCCGAGGATCACGATCCCCGGGAGCAATGCCCGCTGCGAGATTAACCACAGCATGCTGATGAGGAACGTCACGCCCAGGGCAGATGTCACGACCCAGTAGGGAAAATACCACGGCACGCTTAGTTGGAGCGTGTTCTGCACCGAGAGGAAGTACGCGGATATGCCGAGGATCGTCGAGGATACGATGAACATGATCAGGATCCAGATGTTGAGTTGGAGCGGGGGCCAGCGGTATTTCGTACGCGTACGCGTTAAGAGGACGGTGCGTTCGCGGATTCCTCCGGATGATGAGGAGAGTGTTGAGACCATTTTTGGGGGGTTTGGTTGGCTGGTGTGGATGGTGAGGTGCTGAGGGAGATATTGTGGTAGGTTGAGAATGGATAGATGGTCGTGAGAACTCAATTCCAAGTTGATTTCTCTCTTCTATTTCTCAGATCTTTTCTGATCTCACTTATTTTACGTCCCCGTAGATTCCAAATATGTATGCGACCAGAAATCCAAATCCACTCGATCTCAATCCCAATTGTCGGGTATCTTCGATTGTATTGTACTCTCGTAGGTCTTTTGAAATTCAATTCAATTCAATTTTCGGCGCGTTGAATTATCGATAACCTTATTCCAATAAGTAATCTCCCTCTCTCTCTCTCTCAAAATAAACTTGCGACTCTGCAAATAAATATATCCTTCCCCCGAGAGTTTTCACCAAAATCTCTCCTCGCAGCCCGATCTCAGCCTTACAATAGCTCGTACGTTAACTCGTCCACGTAAATCCACTCGTATGTTTTCGATGCAGGTGAATGGTTGTGTGTGTGTTGTCGTTCGCTGAGGTGTTTATATGTTCGTCCACTCGATAAGATTGTAATGTAAGTAAGTCACTGGAACCAGGGGTACGTGCAGCGGAAGATGGAAGATTGTATTATAGGTTGCGTGTGTACCTGTCTCACTCGTTTTTGTGGTAGGGTAGAGTAGGTAGGTAGTTAACTGAGGAATAATCAATGGCGGGGAAAACCAATGATATAACTTCAGAGAGAGTATTGTCGCATATACTTCAGATGACAATATCCAATATCAAAAATGAGGATGAATGTGAAGTGAAGTACAGTACAGTATAGAATTCATAGAAAAGGAAATCTCAACAGATGAGAAAGGAAGAAGGAAAAGAAAAAACTCGAATAGAAGATATACATGCCGTTATTATATATATATATATCCAATATATTTGTGAAGACTGAATGAATGTAATTGGACGCTTATTGTTGGCCGGGGGCTGGGAAAGCTGGGATGAAGCACCGACATCAAGGAACACAGTGCATCACCCAAAGCCTAAAAAATCTATGGGGCTGGTAGTACTTAGGTACTCGGTATGGCGTACTCGGTATGACAAGGAGGGGCAAAGAGTCGGAAGTTGGGAGTAGAGACTCGAATAATGAGTCGAATCACTCGAGATCGGAGAATTTTGATATATTTTTAGAATTCCATGTATTGGCGGTGATGACGATGAATCATTTGACTCGGCGGTGAACTCAATAAGGCGAGGAAGCTTTAATATATTTCTGTACCGTGTATTGATTTTGTCAATGATGATTTGCCTAGATACCTATCTATCTACCATATCTATCCATCTGTCTTAAGCATATGAAAGTTGGATGCTCCACCAGCCCCAGCCCCAGCTCCAACTCCTCTATCCTGAAAAGTCGCGAAGTATAACCGTAACCAAGAGATTAACTTCTAGGACCACCCAAGAAATCTAATACGAAAAGTATACCTAAATAACCAGCCTTGATCTAAGGTAATAATCTTTTCCCATTCCCATTCCCAATTCACGAAACACCCTTCATAGCAAGCTTTCACCCAAAGCGCATCTAACCAAAGAGCATCCAGCTCGAACCGTTTCGTGGGCTCCAATATCATTGATACCGGGTTCAAGTGTAGGGTTAACTTCTACCAAATCCATTGCGATCAAAGAACCAGTCTCATGTACACACTCAGCGATGTAATCTCCTTCTCTCAAGGTCAAACCTCCACGAACAGGTGTACCGGTGGAAGGGGCATAGGTAGGGTCGAGAGCGTCGACATCGAAAGAGAGATGAATTGGGGTATCGTTACCAATGTGACCGAGTGCCATTTCCATAACTCTGCCAATACCGTGTCTGCAATTAAGAGTTAGTTTAATGGATGTACGAGTTAGCTCGTGCGACGGAAACACAAACCTATCAATGTCATGCATGCTGAATGCTTTGATTCCATTCTCGCGGAGAATCTTCTTCTCTCCTCTATCCACATCTCTCAACCCAATGTAAACAATCTTCTTTAAGCTGACCATATGCTCATCATTTAACCATCCAAAGATTTCAGGCTTATCTTCGTGGGCGAGTCGTGTTAAGAATGCAACTGGCATCCCATGGACATTTCCAGAGTCTGAAGTTTCTGGTGTGTTGATATCGGCATGTGCATCAACCCAGATCAATGCCATCTCTCTTCCTAAACGTTCACGAATAGCTTTCGCAGTTCCGGATACTGAACCGATAGCAATAGAATGATCACCTCCGAGAGTCAAAACGCAACGACCTTCCTTGGCATGCTCATAAACTTGTTGGGAGAGTTTTTGAGTAACGGCAGAAACTGCGCGTGGGTTCTTCATCTTTCGGTGATCTGGATCATCAGTAGGGATCAATTCCTTGTAGGAATGGACAGTGTTATCATGGTGAAGTTTGTATCCTAAATCTTCCTCGAGTTGAACGAGAAGTCCACTTTTGATGAGTGCTGAAGGTGCTGCGTCAACTCCTGGTTTACACTGTGTTGATTACGTTAGTTGGTGAGTTTTGGAGATTAGATAGGAGGGAAGGGGAACTTACTTGTCCACCAGAGAATCCAACAGCAACGACACCAAGTTGGTCGACTTTTGATAAGAACTTTGGTTGAATCATTGATGTGGTAGTCATTGTGAATGATGTTGTTGAGGGTGTATAGGAAGATAAGGTTGTTGAGTTGTAGAGGAAGATATTGTTACTGTTGGTTGGTAATGTAGTTGAGTTCCCGGAGATGTCCTGATTCAGTAGGTTGTTGGTGATTGTTTGATAGCGGGGTGTTAGTGGGGGGTGGTTCTCAGGCTTTTGGGGTATTCCGAGGTAGGTAGACTGGAGAATTTGGATGGATCTAGAGGATGGATTTGGAGAATATGAAGATTATGATAAAAGTACTAAAGTTCACCACTTTTTGGTGAATAAATAGAATCGAAAGACGAACGTTTGAGATGAGATGAAGTGGAAGATGACAAGAAAGAAAGGGGAAATGTTGAGGTATTTGTAGACAAATAAATCTCTCTCTCTGTCTCTCTCTCACATAACCTTCCTTACCTGATACCCGCTGCTTCCTCTACCGTACCTTTTTCATCAAGTAATTGGTGGACTCTCCAAAGATTACCTACGTAGCTTACCGTCTTTCTCATTCAATAATGTTGTTCTTCTCATCAAAATTTTCACTTCTTGACCCCTAAGCGCAGGTATTCGCGACGCGTCTAACACTTAAAGGAAGGCCCTTCCCACAGTTTCCCCTAAGTGATAATATACACGAGATGAAGAGATCCCATGATAAAACCAAAAGATTAGAGGGAACCAATGAGGGAATTATTTGTAAAATCGAAATGGATGCTTCGGAGTAACACGGAAAAGGAAGATGTGAGGCTTTTGATAATTTGGGATGGATGACATGGTGACATTGTCGTACGGAATGGATGATGGTTGTGGTTGTTGTGTATTGATGGATTGATTGATTGATTTTGAATAGTACAGGCCTGATGTTTTCACATGACGGGATTGAGGGGAAGAGAAAGGAAGAGTAAGGTTACCCGGTGCCGTAGCCTTATCGATCCCTTATCTATCTTAGCGGCTAGATGATGTGTCAGCGCTCTATTGTCCGCTTCCAAGGCTTAATAAGTACCTCCAGCTACATACCCAGCTACATACCTACCTACATCATCGATGATGCTTTGAATTCATTAAAATCCCACAGCAGCATCCAACATTCTCATACGAAGAATGATCGAAGATGCTTTATTCCGACTATCATGTCCTTGAATTTATTTTCACACAATTCCAACTCAAAATGAGAGAAGCGTATATGTTATTACATCGATCAAAGAATACCACTACTGCGGACATGGAGGTAGAGCTTTCCACCTTCAAGAAGCCCATCAAGAACTTCCCGAATAGAACTGTTGATATGGGTACTGATATGAGAAGAACCTCTAAGATTGGGAAAGAAACTTGAGATCATTCAAAGCCGAAGACATCCTGGTCTAAGGTTTGTCAAGGATTAAAGAGGAACTTCGGTTTTGTTCCCCTCTCTCCTCTGGACCTTGATAGGAAAAGGAAACACTATCGTCTTGACAAAAGGATTGGGGGGTTGATGGTTGATCATAATCAGTATTGGAGGTTATGGTTATTGGTTCAAGAAAGAATGATTTAGCTCAGCGAAGGTTATACGAGCTCAACCGCCCAGGTGCCATGGCCAGAACTCAATTTCCAATGAGCCAAGGCCAGATTGATCAGCTTTCTAATATGCAAGGTCGCATCGGGGTTATTCCAGGGGTTGAGCGGCATATGGTTGGGCTTGGACATAGGTCAAGGGCGGAAATTCAACATTTCCTCGATTCTCATCCTCCCATGGTCCGGTAGGAGGTGAGGATTATGAAGCTGTTGATGAGAACAGAGATTACTACGAGTCAAGTGAGGGAAGCGAGGCAAACGAAGATGGACCATGGCATATCACTGAACATTGGGAATTAGAATGCGAAGCTATTCCGATGTCTCCAACCAATCTGAACCCTACACCCTTGACATATTCTCTGCAACCTCACGAGGCCTACAATCTTTTGGACGATTCAAACTCGGCGATTTCAAAGGAGTGATCCGGTTTGTTCGTGGAGATCATTGTACCGAACGACATGAGTATCAACTCAATCGCCAATTTGCACCATCGGCTGCGGATCCTACCAGGTATTACAGATGGAGTATTACAGATGGGGAGGCAAAGACTCTCAAGATATCATTCACCTTGGATCTGACTCATATCTCTCTATGACTTTCTCGAATGGTGGTAGAGCTGTTGATGTTATTTGGGGTATACATAATGGAGACCCGGGAGATGTGACCTTTACTGGCCTCAAGGTCTCAAAGGGTGCTCGTGGAGTTTTACAAGAGTGGAGAATCACAATCATCGTGTGTATGATAGGACAAATAGGGACAGATAGAGATGAGTTATTGCAATGAGGTTGCTTGAGTCATAGATGATTCATGGGCAAGTCTATCATGACGGGAGTTAATCATGAATTGATGGTTAAGAGATAGGTTAGTTACGGTAATGTAATGATAGGTTAGAGATATGGGCTAAAGAATTATCTTCGACTAATAAACTGATGCATCCATACGCATAATTAGATTAGATCATAATTCGAGATTTATTAAGCGTACCGCACCGTACCTATGTTGATTTGCCACATAAGGTAGGATGATATTTTGCTTCGCCATCATCCTTATCATTCATTCATTTACCTTACTTTACTCCGTTCATTGCACTTCATTCACTTACTCCACTTCCGTCTCAGGAAAAAACACCCTACCTACCTCGGGTATCTTGACAATCTAATACCTCCAGCTTACCTAACTCCGGACCTTGGGAATTATCTATGGATGGAAATATCATATTGAAAAGAAACTTTACACCGCTGCTGCTTGCTTGCTTGCTGGCTGGCTGCTGTTTGGATTTGGATTTGGATTTGTATGGTGTACCTCGAGGTCGCTGTTGACTACCTACCTATCTAAGGATTATATGATAGTAGGATTGTAGGGTGGTAGGATACGATTTTGATTTTTTGGGGGGAGGGAGAATTTATGAAGGTGAGTGGGTGGGAAGGAAAGGAGATTGGTTGGGGAATGGATGGGGACTGGATGATAACTTTGTCTTTTTCGTCTTCGTTGACTGGTTCTTGGAATTTATTGACTGACTCTAGGTTAACTTTGTTTAGATCAATTTCGTCGGAATCAACTTTGTCGGAATCAACTTCCTCTACATTAAAAAAACAACCACAACATCCCCTTCAAATTTCATCACAATGGACCCCATGGATATTGACACTACGGCCCCAGAAATCCCCCAAGTCCAAAAAGGCCTCGATCCCCAAGGCGACGAATGCGTCACCATGCGCATCAACAACATCGACTTCCACCTCAATGACCAAGGTTTCAAATGTTTCAACCACGGCATGAACCGCTCCATCCACTTCGACCGCCAATCCCCCCTCGATTTCTGGAAAGCCAATCTGGCATTCCGCGGCTTCTCACCCGCAGGCACATCGGATCCCCAGGTTCTGAAAGATCGTCTCTTCGATGTCTATACGGAAGAAATGCCCTTGGAAATTATTCGAGGACGCAGATTATTGCTAGAGGCGTGGGAAAATGGCAGGGAAGAGAGAAAGTCGAAGCAGAGGGAGAGAGAACTCTGGTGGAAAAGTCGTGGCGTGCATGTGGATGTGGAGATGGATATGAAACTCGCGGTGCGCGATCCCGAATTGTTTCTCAGGAACATGTTTCTTGGTGAGCAGGGAATAGATGATGGTGCGCCGACGATTCGGCTGCCTAATTTGGAGGAGGAACATAGAATGTCATTGAAACGGGCGGCGGAGAAACTGGGTCTCTTGAGTGAAACTTCGTTCTTTGATGTCTTGCTTATTGGCTCGAGAAAGAATGAGGATGGGAGAAGGAAGTTGAGAGAATGTAGAGAGGAAAAAGATCGGTATCGGAAAGCGGAGGACGAATTCTTGAACAGAAATCAATATCGCAGTGCAGGATTGGAAGGACGTAGGGGAAAACCAGAGGATGCGGATGATGATAGAGACGAGTACGATGAAGATGAAGAAGAGGACGATGACAGTGATGGAGAAGAGGAAGACGATGGAGAAGACGAAGAGGGAAGCGATGGAGAAGAGGATGACAATAGTGATGAAGAGGAAGACGATGGAGAAGACGAAGAGGGAAGCGATGGAGAAGAGGATGACAATAGTGATGAAGAGGACGAATCCGATGAAGATGGAGAAGAGGAATCTGACGATGATGTAGAAGTCGAATGCTTCAACAGAGCAGTGGAACAAATTGGCATGCAACGAATTGCCATGCAACAAATTGCCATGCGACGAATGACCATGCACAGAATCGCCATGCAACGAATGGGCATGCAACGAATTGGTATGTCACAAATGGAAATGGCCCTGGAACGAATTTTCAGAGCAAAATTGGAAGAACGCAGGGCAAAGCAAAAGGAAGTCGATGATGATGATGATGATGATGATGGAGAAGAGGAAGATGAAGAAGAGGAAGACGATGAAGAAGAAGAGGAAGACGACGGAGAATCCAACAACGATGAACCCTCGACCAACAATATCTCCACCCTCGAACACCACAAGCCCAAACTAGAACCAAGCCCAGCCGACCTCCACAATTTCACACAACAACACCAACCCCAACAACAACAAGGAGAAGAAGGACCCTGGGACATCGACGGCGTCTGGAACCTCGAATGCAACAAAGTAGGCTGGCAGCCATCATCCCTCACCATCCACACTCTCTCGCGTCCTCTGGGCCGAGAGGAAATCTTTGGACATTTCTCACTGGGGAAGTTTGAGGGTGTGTTTCGCTTTGTGAAAACCCCCAAGCATCTGGATCATGATCGTCACCGTGATCGTCAGCGTGATCATCTTACATATGGCAATGGTGAAACAATCCCCTATCTCAACTCCGCGGATGAATTTCTCCTTTCTAAAGATGATGATGCTGCTGCTGATGATGATGATCATCGACCTTCCCGCCGTGACCCAACGAGATTTTATAGGTGGAGGGGCACGAACACGGGTACAGGTACGGATAGGGATATGGATATGGATATGGATATGGATAGAGATGAAAAGAGCGGCACTCAGCATGCATCGGATGAGCAGATTTTTCGGATGGAGTTCTTTGATAGTGGGAAGAGGATCGTGGGAACGTGGGGCGAGAAGAAGACGGGGTTGGTGACATTCACGGGGGTGAAGGTTAGGTGGGATGAGAAGGGGAGTGGTGATGAGCGGCTTTTGGTGAGGTGGGATGAGCTGGGGGTGCACACTTGATGATTACATGCATAGGCTAAGGGGAGTGATGCGGATGGGGATATCCTAGGGTGCTTATGTAGGTGGTTTGAGGTATTTGTGGGTGATGAGGGGGTTTTGTTGGTTTGTTGATGGGGTTGACGGTGGTAATGATTCCATGGGGGGATTTTAGATGCGGACGAGATACGATCTAGGGGCAGGTACCCAGATCACAGGAAACGTATTCTTCGCTTGTTAATGGTGTTGACGGTGTTAATAGTGCTGACAGTGTTGACGGTGCTGACCATTTCAAAGAGCGATTTCAGATGTCAGCTAGGAGAGAAACGAAATAGGGGCAGGTACCGCATCGCCGGAAAAATAGGTATCAATATACCAAGATGTAGGATAATAAATCTGACTTCAGACTCATACATGGCCGGGGTTCTATCGATCACAATTTCCTTCACAATAAAGCCAGTCGTTGGTTGATATCGGATATCGTTGATATTTCATTAAATCTGGCCATGACCTATGTATGGCATAACCCATTCCAGTCCATCGCATTTGAATCTCAATTCCGAAACCCATCCCATCCTTTCATTCATTCATAACCATGGTATAAAATTCATCATGCTCATCCGCACGCACGCATCCATCCATCCATCCATCCTGCACATCATGAGAAAATATCATCATATAATCTAGTTGGAGAACTTGGGGTTGACGGTCGATCTATTTGCGGGGTAAGGCACAATAAAATTAGTCGAGGATTCAATGGAGGATAGGAGGACAAGGACTTAAGAAGACGGAGAAAGAAAAAACTCGAACAGTGGGGGAATGGGGGAATGAGAAAGGGAAATAGCGTACCCAGTTTGCTTCTCGTAAAATCCCCGAGCGGTGTCGGTGATCTTCTCGTTTTGCTCGCGGCTTAAGGTGTGTCCGGTCTTCTTCTCAATGAAGTCGAGGGCTTGGGTAAGGGGTTAGTATCATGTATGATGTGTGATGTATGAGGTGAGGGAATTTGATTCGGTGATGTTTGGATGAAGGGGGTGAAGAAGGTGGGGGTGAATATAGGTACATACCTTTGTCACCATAATCTTCCTTTTCGGCACCGCCAGCACCACCCTGAGCGGGAGGAGCATTGTTGGGATGGTTACCACTGCTTCCTGAGCCGCTCTTCATGGCATCCTTAGCTTTGTTGAGGAAATCCATTGTGATTAGTTGAGTTGAGTTGAGTTGAGTTGAGTTATTTGATCGTTTAGATGTTAGTTGTTGAAGTGGTACCTAGTAACTGATGGAGAGAAAGAGTAGATCAAAGCAAAGCAACATAATTACCAGGAAGTCAAAGGGATCTTATATAGACATCCATCAATCCATACACGCGGTCATCATCCCACTAGCGGATGATTCCTTCTTTTCTTTGACACAAATCAATCCAGCAGATGGAAGCAGGCGAAGCTTGATTTTAGTTCATTGGGTCAATGGCTAAGCCTTGTTTCCGAAAACGGTTAGTTGATTTCATGGGAATGGAATGGTGGGATGAGATTCCCCTTCTGATTGGTTGTATTTCCTGGAGTCCGGGTTACAGATTCTCATATGTGGGGGATGGTTGATGACGTACCCGGGGCCAAGGAATTTCTAGAAGGATTACCCTTCCTCGTTTGTGTCAATATGCTCGCTCCATTTTTATCGATAGGAGTATTTATTGTTCATTACATAATGTAGGTAGGTATGTATTTGAAAGAGTTTCTCTGGTTGATGATTAATCAGGTAGGTTGATGTTTTCTACGAGAGATGAATGCAGCTGGTTATGGTATTGGGGAATGCGACCTAGGTAACATTTATATATATATATGTATTATTTATTACCATTATTTACCTACCTAATTACAAATTTTATGTTATGTTTCGTGATCATTTCTTTGCTCTTCTGACTTTCTCTCCGAGGTTAAATTAAAATTGATCTAACGGAATGTAGTTTAGGTACCTTGATGTTTCAGCTGCTCAAGGATACAAATATACCAATTATTTATATCGCCTGGTGGTGAAATGAGGAGGGGTAGAGAGCCGAACTTCAATACCATGGCGATATAATCTGTGGTGAGCTTTATCTCTCAGTTTATATCACTGGGTGTAATAGACTCTTCAAGGTTGCTAATATATAAAAATTAACAATTGTTTATTCATATGTGATAGGCGAACCAAGGAGTGTGACACATCATGACAGAACGTAGCGTGACAAAGCTAACGTGACATCTCGTCGGGCGCGCCATCTATCCACCAAGGAAGACAACACGGCAGAAATAGTAGTTCAAGATCTACGTGATAAACACCGCTCGGGGCTCGATTTTTAACGGGCTGGTTGGCACTGGAATTCAATTAAAACTGCAATCAAACGTCAACAAGCGGGATGATGAAGCCGTACCTAAGCAGACTTGGATGATCAGTCTATGCGTTGCCTGTAATTGAAACACAGTTCCCTCGAAACAAGTTGAGGTTAAATTGGTAGAGTTTGTAAAAAGCCCCAAGCCTTTCATCTCAACATTTACTGTCAATTATGGCAAAATCGATTTCGGGACAAGCTGACGAAAGACTCGGTTGATGTAGATGGAAAGCCCCCAAAGATATCTACAGGAGAATGTGGAATGTATATAATGTGCCGACGCTCGTAAGCTTTGAACACATCGACGGGGAATCGAAAGGAATTGTAAGATTAATCGAAGATGAATTCTGGATTAACAGTAATTTGTATGACTTGGTTCAATAGCGGGGTCTTTGGAGTTAGGCCCAGGATTTTGGATGCTTATGCGATAATCTAAACTTTGTAGAATATATCATTTCTCTTCGTGACATAAGATAAATAATACACAGAAGACAATAGGGAGTTATCACACTGTTTCCTCAGTTTCGCTAGTAAAGAATGGTGGCGGGGTCCCCGCTCGTGGAAATAAATAAATTCTCTCTGGATATTGGAAAAGTCAAGTGAGTGAACTAAATCCAGAATGTCGGTGAGACATTATCATATTCTGATAGATGAATTGCACTCAGAACGTATACCAGATATACATTAACCAATATCGATCTTTAAATTGCAGCGCTTCATCCATCTACGTTCTCAGGCGCTCCAAAGATCGCATTCCGTTGCCTTGAGAAATATTGAAAAAGGTCATGACACCAATCCTCCAACGTGAGATTATGCCACGGGGTGTCGTTGATTAAATTGATGGTCCAGATGACGGGGTAAAAACACAACAAAAAAAAGAATTGAACTCCAGGAGACTTGCGGAACAACCACAGGAAAATGAGAATTCCTAGGCTAAACAAGACAGCAGCAGCTATGAAGAAAGTTCTCCACGGAGCTCCGTTCCCGGTCATCTCACTGATGTTCATACCAAAAAAGGATGTCACCAAAGATAGAGGCAGGAATATGAAGGCAAGGATCGATAATCTCCCAAGGCTGTTCGCCTTCTCAAGCGACTTCCTAGATTCCTTCAAGGAAAGGTTCCCTACATTCATTTGTATAGTATCGCGGACATGTTGCTCTAATCGGCGTGCCTTTTTTAATATCTTCCCATGTCGAATTATTATGTCCTTGATCTTTTGGTTATCGTTGTGACCATACCGAAGCACACCCTGAGATATCATTTCATCTTGATAATCCAGAATAGTTGAAGTGATCGTCTCAAAACTCTCCAATGACCCGCGAGCCCGAAGCCACGCTTTCAATAGAACATCATCTTTGTGAGCTTGATAAATGGTTGCGGAATTAGATTCGGGACCTTGCAGCCATGATTGAAGCCTCCAGTTCATTGAATCAATACCCTGAGAGAAGTAGTTTTCCATGTCGTGAATGATTGGTTCCAAAAGCTCCAAGGGATTTTGAACGACCGATTCAATTTCGGGGCTGCTCAATCCACCCCAAGTACGGGAAAGTAAGTCCATTAACTGTTTTTTGTGAAATAGAGGATTGCGATAATCAACGACCACTTCAAAAAAAGTCAGCCTTATGTAAATACTATCCAATGGAAGAGAGTGGCAACGGACCAGTGCTACAACCCAAATCTTGTGGAAGGCAGTTAACTGTGCAGCATGGTTCTGTGTGATTAATACCATACTCGAACCCAAATTTTAGATATTTCTCGATGCAATCGAGTTTTCCATATGAAAAACATGCCAGTGGGTTCATCAAATAGGCAAAGAATGACGGTAGAACCTTGTAGGTGCTTCCCAAAATCTCGACGGTAGTAGGGTTCAGTATTTGAGGATGAAATAGATGAGGTTCTATTGGCATTTTCCTGTCGGGATCCCCAGTTAAAAATAAAATCACCCTTGTACGTGTTCCGGATGGAATGGTCTCGAGTTTGCCAGTGAACAATGCTTTGGAATGTTCATTATCAAATCTGAAACTGCTGGACTGAAGAGAGATTCCCGCACAAAGACTGATGTCACTGATGATAGCGCAGTCGGTGCGATGAAGACCATTTGGATGAGTTTGAATTGCACGGTTCAATTTATAGTATCTTGGGGGAGTTTTTGAGTCAGTTCCCGTGATGATTGCGTCGCAATGTTGATAAATACCTTGTAGGATCTTGTTTCGAGAGTTTATGGATCTTATCAAGGTATGAACCATGTGTTGCCTGATCTTGGTTCCGGGACTCCATGTGTGAGAATAGAAGTATATCTATTGCTGTAGTATATATTAGAGTTCAATTGCAGAATTGTGTAGTGGTGTGGTATGAGAAACTGCGATATGTTAGTCTCTCGGGGCAGCCAACTCAGCTTAAGTCTTAACAACCCCGCATTTGAACAATCTGACACGCGTCGTTTGTGAAACCCATATAATGTAGCTTTCAGCTATGGAACCTCATGAAGCGTGGTGATACCGGTACGGAGCCTGATCGTACATACGTTAATTTGCGGGTTCCGTAGACAAAGTACTCAAACAGCGATTGGGGAACTATCCTATGGTCTCTTAGCATAATCACATGTCTCTTTCTTGGTTCTTAATGTTCGCCTCAACCAAGATCGTTGAGAGCAATGGCTTGAGTCACTGAATCACTTGACTGGCTCACCATCACGAAATATTCGTTCCCACCTTCTTCATTCCCAACTTTAGCGCCGTAATTTGTGTCAGCTTCTTTCACACTCCCCATCAAGTAGTAGCCACCATGATGGTGTTTGGATTGCTAGCTACGTGCGTACGTTCATCTACTCTCATATTGCCACTGACAAGTTGGAGATGAAGATGAAAAATCTCAACTAAGAGATCTATGAACTATAGAAGCGAAAGGAATGACCTAAGGAAATGGTATGCAGCTCCGGTGCATGGTTGATAGATAGTTGAAGTACCTAAGTAGAGTACCGGTACATTAGATCAAGTCTGATGTTTGATGTTTGATGTGAGAGGAAGTGTGTGGTAGCGTGAGTGTGTCACGTGGAGTGTGTGGTGGGGGTAAATTGATTCTACGAGCTATGATCGGTTAGTGGTCCGTGGGTATATGCCATTCAATTGTTTGGTCGTCCGGTCATCCTGTCGTCCTGACAAAATTATCCCTGTAACCGAATGTTTTCTAGAACCAGACCTCTCTTTTAGCACCTAGTAAAGAGCCCTGATGATTGTTGACACGGAATTTATATGCAATGCAAATCAATTAATTAATTACCCTATACCATTCTATACCACCACCACCACCACCATACCTCTCCATTTCATTCTTTTAAACTCAACGAAGAGAAGTGTAAATAAATCTCAAAATAAATCCTTGATGATTCAGAATTTAATACTAGGGGGACGACCATAATATGCGCCAGAAATATACAAATCATTCAATCCTTCAATCCATTTCTCCTCACTCCATCAACCCCCTTAAACTCGTTCGCGGCTTCTATCATCAATTCTGTTCAATTCAATTTATACACCAGGGGCCGAGCGCACTACTCCTGACGAAGAAAACACAACATACGAATCCTGCGACCAAGGACGAATAGATACAGCGAATGCGACGCCGTGAACTATCATCTGCAAGGCAAGATGGCGGAGCGAGATGATTTCAATGTGTCGACTTTATCAACAACTTCCGCAACGGATTCACGACCACAAACGGCACGACAGGATTCGGAAAACGAGACATTCACATTTCATAATATTGGGGACCTCATGGCAGATAGGAGTGATAATGATGATTCGATATCTTTGAATTCACAGGTTTCTGAGGGGAATCATCCAACACAATCTTTCGAGGCTATGAATTTACCTTCCCTAACTCCTCCGGCTGATAGTAGTGTACTTTATGCTAATAGCGACAACGGAGATAATCGAAGTGAAGGTCTGCTGAGTGTCATGGATGCAAAGGCAATGGAACGACATTTGGATAACGTCGAATCAAGTTTTATTCCGACTGTTTCACCAATCGGCATACGTACCAAGACTGGTGTTGATGATACATATCTATTTGATGCGGATCGGAATGGTAGAATGTCCCCCGAATTACAAACACCGACGAAAGGCGCTTGGAGTAATAATGAAGGTCAGAGTTCCTCCAATTCACCCCCAACACCAGATGGTGCATACAAAACTCCAGGCCCTGCCCCTCGATATTCTGTGCAAGTAGAACACGATGATCCGGAAGAAATTGGGAACACAACTTCCTCGCTCGAGACTCTTTCGTCTTCTCCCACAGCTGCTGCAACCGCAAGAACTATATCTCGAGCAATATCAACGGCAAGTATAGGGGAAAATTTTGAGACTGCATCACAATCAATTTCTCATTCACAGGAACAATCAGAGCAGGAGGACATGGAAGCGACGCCGACAAGATCCCGCCTAAATCTACGTGCTTTTTTCGAATCGACGAGTGATAGCTCAAGTCCTCACCACGAATCACCAAATCGGAGCTTAAACCAACATTTGACGGTCGATGCCGGTGCGACTCCAGGAGGTGCGCTCTCAACAAACAATACTAGACCCAAATTTCTGCGAAGTCGACACTCAAGTCAACGATCTTCTGTCTCTTCTTTTATTACGAACTCTGAACACCATGACGATCGAAGCGATGTTACGCTTGGTGCAGACTATGCTTTACAAACTGGGGGTGCAGCTCCCTCGAGAGGATTATCGCGGAGTGGGAGTATGACGTTATCTAGGACTATAAGCTTGGGAAGTATGGCATCAGGCATTGATGAGAGTGCCGATTCATCTGGAAGAGTGGAAGGACCATTAGAGACACTGACAGAAGAAGATTTAAATCGTGGGAGGAGTGAACATCAAACAAATTCTGCACCGGAGACACCTCGAGCATCTAGTCGATCAATGGACCCACCTACCGATACAATCATCGCACGACACGTTCGCAATGTTCAAGTACCCGAATCAATAGCCAAAGACTTTCGTACCAAGCATGGTGTACATACACCCAGCAAGTCAGCAAGTTTTGCTGCATCCGCTCTAGGCCATCGAAATGGAAAGAATCTTACATTGAAGGAACAGAGCAGTACAATCGAAAGATTATCGAAGGAGAACTTTGATTTGAAATTGAAAGTCATGTTCCTAAGTGATAGATTGGACAAGCTTTCCGAGGAAGGTGTTAAGGAAATGATTTCTGAGAACGTTGAACTCAAGACAGGCCTGGCGGTTATGCAGAGGGATAACAAAGCTCTTCGGAAAAAGGTAAAGGACCTCGAGAAACAACTTAAAGATGACGAGGACCGACCATCTACAGCTAGATCAGGAACATCTACCGAAGATAGTACGAGATGGTACCAAGAAGGAGCTTTCGAACGAGAGGAGGAACTTCTTTATTTACGAGAAAAAGTGGAGGAATATGTGACTGAGATAGAAAGGTTGAGGAATGAAAGTCTTGCTAGGGAAAACGAAAAGAGGAATCTCGCAGACTTGGTCCGTACAATGGGGGAAAGGCGAGGTCAAAATATCGAGACACGAGAAGAAATGGATGTTTGGAAAGACCTTCTTGAGCAAGAAACTGCCCGCAGAGAACAAAGTGATGATGAGATCAAAGTTCTGAGGGAAGAGATTTTTCGAATGAAATCGGAGGCGACAGCCGGAGGACATGGTTTAAACCATACGACTAACATCTATAACATTACGAAGAAACGTGCCACATCACCTTCGCGATCAAAGTCCGAAATGTCTGATCTCATGCAAGAGGATAGGAATGGTACATACAGTTCAGCCAGTACATTGGCGGAAGAGATTCGACGAGATAACGAACAACTTCGACATGAGAATGCAGAGTTAAGAAGAGAAGTTGGTGCACAAACATCAATGTTGACTTCACGGAATCGCGAAAAGGAAAGACTTTATCAAGAAATTGAGGATTTGAAGCTCACCCAGAGGAGAGGAGGTAATTCAGTGGCTGGAGAGAGTATTTTTGAACGATCTGCATCAAGAGCACATGAACGATCATTATCCAGAACCAGTGCAGGTACAAGGCAGACAGGCATTAATGAGGCTGAGCGTGAGGAATTCGAAAACAAACAAGCTGAACTTCGAGACAGAATCAACAGTCTAAAGATTCACAATCAAGATCTTCAACGTGAGCTAGAGTCTTGTATGGAGGATTTTGAGACGGCTGTTGAGCACAAGAAGGAAGCTGAGGGTTTGGCTCAGGAATTACAAGAAGCTTTGGATGCTGCCGAGAATGATTTACTTACCATGCAAGCCGATCGGGATGAAGCACTTCAAGGTCAAGAGGAAGCCGAATTGATGTTTGAATCTTTACGGAAAGAAGCCCAAGAGGAGCTTGATGGGTTTGCTGCCGAACAAGAAGAAGCCAATGCGGAAATTGAACGTCTTCACGCTGAAGTAGCTGATGAGAAGGAGAATTTCAACGCTCTTCAGAATGAGATGAGAGAAATGAGTGATATTGTTGTTAGGTTGGAGGATGATCATGAACGAAAATCCAAAAAGATTCAAGAACTCGAAAGGGAATTGGATGATGCCAATAGAGAACTTGAGGAAATTGAGAAGAATTACGTTGAATCCAATGAGAAGGTTAACCGATTGAATGTCCAACAAGAATCGAGTCAAAACGAGATTGCATTCCTTCGAGAAGAACAGGATGGAGATAAGATTAAGATTGGTGATCTTGAAGCCGCAATTCGGAATTTGGAACATGGTCTTCAAGAAGAGCAAGAACGTGCTAGAGAGCTTGATGAACGTCTTGATGAGGAGAGGCATCAAAGAGAGGTTGTTGCTAATCAGGAAAAGCAAGAGATTCAACAATTTGTCAATGATCTTAATCGTGAAGCCACAACTGCCAAGGATGAAGCTAGAAGATTGAGAAAGAATCTTACCTCGAGGGAAGTTGAAGCTGCAGAATGGAAGCAAAGACTTATGGAACTTGAGAATAATCTCAGGGAAGCACTTGGTGATCTCAATGGTACCAGGTCAAGTCTATTAAATGTATGTTTGATCCATCTCATCTTTAGGTATGTATTAATCTGATGTGTAGTCCATCGCAAAACTTCAACGAGAACTCGAAAATACCATTCGAGATCTAGACTCCAGCAAAGCCTCCCTTGCCGAAAAGGAACGTATGATCAAACAACGTGATGATCTCCTGGAATCTCATGCCCTCGAATCCCGAAAACTAGCAGATATGTTAGACAAAGAACGACAAACTCATCGTCTCACCAAGAATCAATACGAGACTTCCCAAAAGACATCTTCTCATACTACTCGAACTCTTACCCAACAAGAATCTCGTGTACTTGAACTCGAAACATCTCGTCAACAAGATAGAAGGAAGATAGCTCAACTAGAGAATAATTTCAAAGAACAACTTACTGAGAGGAATAATTTGTTGTTGGGCTTGTGGGGAAGGTTGTCCAGTCTTTGTGGAACAGATTGGTCTCACAACAACTCACTTATCAATGGTCGTGCTTTACCATCTCTGGAAGCAGTATCAACAATGTTTCCGGGATTTTCAAAGAATCTTTTAGCTGCCGTCAAAACCATAGAGACTCTGGTTGGGGATTTCCGAGGAAGAGTGAAAGATTTGGATAGACGACTTTGGAAGGAATACTCGACATTGGAGAATCGATTCGAGATGCAGACTAAGAAGTTGGACAGGTTAGAGACGATAGCTAGGAGTGCTGTTCCACTTGGTAGTATGGATAGTAGGGCGGAAGTTGTTAAACTGAAAGACCTAAATCGCAGTCTCAAAACAGAAATTTCAACCTTGAAAGCGGCAAACGAAGTTCGAACTGGTCTTTATGAAGCATCAACCTCTCCTTCACCATCCGTTCCTACTGGTCCCCGTCGCAGGATTGATAACTCAAGAACATCCACAATGACTCGACACTCTTCTGCATCTACCAATGATACCATTGTACGTGCCGAACCTACCCGTTCTGGTGCAACTTCTAGTGCCATGACAAGATTAGAAGGGGAAGAGGAATATAAACCAGATCTACGTTGGCAAGTCAGGCTACAGGAGTTGGAATATAAATTAAAAGCGGAAAGAGAAGCTAGGAAGTTGGACAGAACAAGTGCGGCTCAACGATTGAGGGAGAAAGATAGGGAGAATAAGGAACTTATGGAGCAGATGGAAAGAGGTAGAGCTCGAGAGGGGAGAAATAATGGATCGAGTAAATGAGGGAATTGCTAGGTGCTAGATTTGGGTTGTTCAGATGGATGGATGGATGAGATCCATAAGATGCATGGATTATAGGCGTAGAAGATTTGTAATGGGAATTCGAATGGAATTGGGGTTGAGAATGTAGGATTAAGTGGGAGATGGAGATGGGAGATGGGAGATGGTGGTATAAATGGGCTGGCAGGCGTTGTTCAACTTGGGCGTGAAAAATCCTGGCGCAGATCATGGCATGGTATGGCGTTGTGGGGAATGGGAATTGATTGATATATTTATAGGATGGATGGATGGATGCATGGGATCTTGATATCGGTCGATGAATCTTCATTCACCGGGACCAGAAGATTTTTCCTTTCCCTTCCCCATAGTAGAGCAGAGCGATAGTGGAGTGGAGTGAGTGAGTGGGTACATATATGGATGTAGATTCATTTCATGAAACGCTTTCAAATGTCAATCTTTCATCAATCATCAATCGTCAATCGTACCTCGTACCTCGTTTATTTAATCATTACTATAAGGTACCTAGAGAAGAAGAGGAAGAAGATGAAGAAGGATCGATAGTTTTTATGAGTGCATTGAGGGTTGTGTGGTTGTGTTGTTGTGAGTGGGCAAGTGAGTGTTTTGTTGTGAGGGTTGTGGGTGAAGTGGAGCTGCTGGGTGTGAGGATGGAAGGGGGAAGGGGGGTGTTGGACGGGAGCGGAGGATAGGATAAGATATAGAAGAATGAGGAAAGGGACGTGAGAAATCAATTAAAGATCTCAAGCTCAAGCTCAAGCTTAAGTTTACATAGTCAGGGGAAGGGAAGGAAAGGAAAGGAAAGGAAAGATATATATTATTTATTTTATATTCTTTATATACTTCATATATTTAGGTATTTAGACGTGTAACCCTCGGTACTTTCATCTCATCATTCATTGATTTTGACCTATCTTACCTAGGCGGGGTGAACGGATAGATAAGGAGAGGAGAGGAGAAGAGAAGAGAAGAGGTAAGAAGTAAATAAATCTAATTTAAATCGAAACACATTGTATATTAACTCGAACCCGAATCCGAATTCGGGGACCACATAAGGTAAATGAAAGAAAGGGAATGGAATGGAAGTTCCGAGGACGGAATATGGAGTATGGAGGAAGGGGGAAGGGGGAAGGAAGTGGTGTTACATCAAATGTAACCTATATGCAGGTGCCCATTCAATCCTCATCCTCATTCTCATCCTCATCTCGGCTTCTATTCATTCATCAAAATCCCATGTAACCCTCCCTTGTCCATCCATACATGTATGTAGGTGCATCCGTCCGCCCGCCCATGATATATGATGATGAATTGAAGCCTAGATGGTACGGTACGGTATATAATGAATAGGTGGGTAAATCAATACCTATATTCTTACCCAACCCGAGCTTACTCGATATGACTCGACCTGACCTGACCCGAGCCGTACGTGAGATTTTGTGTTGTGTTGTGTGATTTTGTGTCAGTTATATAGGTATGGATGGGTTTATATAGGTATGATTAGTAGCCAGCCCTGGGTATGAAAAGGAAGAGTCTGGTAGAAGAGTTCGGGTAGAATATTGAAGCGGGAGTCATCATTTATGGTGGCTCGAGTGGCTTGAGTGGCTTTTGAATTGGCTTGATGGGGGAAATGGGGGGAAATGGACGGTGGATTATGTAACTAATTATTGGTTCCAACCAATAATTAGTAGGTTTTATGGGAAAGATGAAACGCTCGCCCATATACCTAGAACATCAATGGAAGCTGGAGAACAAGTATATGGAGACCATCTCGAAATTGTACCGTGGTCGGACTAGAAGGGCAAATACGGGGAGGAAGCAAGCAATAGATAATGATGGGAAGAGAAGAGACGGGATTGAATGATTAATTACTATCATTATATTATTATATTGTTCCAAACACAATTAAGATTATATAAGATTATATAATTAATTCATATTGATAGGTATTAACCTCACAAACCTGAAACCACCAAACAAAACCCCCGCCCGTTTTTATTATCTGGCCCCCTGCATTGGTCTGGCACTACCTACCTAAGGTATGATGGGACCGTCGGGATGGGACTTTCACTTCGGCGACTCTTTCAAGGTCGCTGTCATAGAGAAGCAAGAAGTGAAAAAATATCATCCCATCCAATTCAATACGGTATTCTAATATGAGACCTATGGGTATTATTACGGTATGAGTACTCAATTGATCAAGTACGGTACCGGTAGATTGATTGATGCTGATATTGATATTGATATTGATATTGGTTTCATTTCATTTCATTTCATTTATGCATGATCCCATCGATTCAATTCCATCGATTCCATACCTACCATTATTATGTCCCACGACCAAAAGACCAACAACTACCTAGTATCGGTACTACACAATCTGCACAACATGAATCTGTACAATCCAATCTGGACCCGGTACCTATGATTTATGATGATATCCATGGATTCCAGGTTTCTATATTTCCCTTCCCTACTACCGCTCCCTCTCTCCCTTGGATAAGTTGGATGATCTCTTTTGATCGTTTTTCCCCTGATCTACCATGTGGACAAGGACCATACCCATACCCATGGACTAGTCAAACTTTCTCTAATAAGATTTTCCCGTCCCGTCCCGTCATTGACCCCACCCCACCCCACCCTGGTACCTACCCGCTTCATAGGTATCAAATCAACCAACCACTGGCAACGCAGCATTGATCTCATCATCAAGTCACACCACATCTCACATCTCGATTCTCCATCTCCATCTTCATCTTCATCTTCTTGGCATCTACTCCCTTTGAAAGCTTGAAAGCTTCTTTTCCTTTACTTTATTCTCCGTACAATACAATACAATCCATCGACTAGATATCTACAATTTTGGTCACGAAAGTACTGAACCTACAGCTTCTAATCTTCCCATCACTGCTATCGGTACGGTACTTCTTCTCCTTCTCCTATAACGTGACTTACGCGACGGAACGACCAATTCTTCTCTTCTTTTCTCCTCTCCTCTCCTCTCCTCTTCTCCGCCTTTTCCAATACGGTTCTCCATCATTCATCATTCATCATATACCGGTATCATACATGTTCGGAAAACTGTATATCTTACCTGCATCTGAATCAATTCCAATGCACTTCAGTTTCTGATGAAATAATTGGGTTTCTTCCGTGTGATTTATATGAATGTGCATCGGATCTCTTCTAATAATAACTGAGAGTCGGTCACATATCGGTATCGTATCATATCATATCATGGTATTCACTCACGACTATCAAGGAATCCTTACTACGTGAGGACAATCTTATTACTCATTTAACCCTCTTACTCTCATTACCTGTGAAGGAAGGAATCTTTACGGTTACTATACCGGTACCTTCATTTACATTCATTTATTGACCATCTCAATATCTCATTACCGTATCTCATCAGTCTGTAACTCTTCCTCTTATATCTCTCCACTTTCCTGGACCTGGACCTGGATCTGGACCTATCGACTTGGTACCGTTCCTTTCCTTTTCTTTTTTCACCCCAGAAACGAACGAACAAACAAACGAACCGAAAGTAACGAATCGATACCCATCCATCATTCAACCTTATAGATCTTATGAAGACTTTCCTGATCTCTCAATCTAGTACATTCGATACTGGATCTGGATAATACAATACCTTTCAATTCTACCTACCTTCATTTCACAGCTTTCTCCATTTGATTTGATCTGATCTTCTTTCTTTCTTTTCGGTATTTGATACAAACAAATAAATGCATCTTTTTCGATCGTTCTTTCCTAGAGACCTATCTACCACCTCTTTGACTCGCATCTTTTTCAACTTCAGTTAGATTTCCATTCAATCTACCACTTTGACTCCCATCTTTTCCAACTTCAGTTAGACTTCCACCCTACCCGTCCCGCTCGTAACACGATCTCATAGCTTCGGGTCGACACGAGTTGCCATATTCGTGGTCTAAATTACACATTCAACTTTCATATCGTCATCTCAAGGATTTCCAATCTCGGCGTCATTTGTCATCTTTACCTTCATTTCCCTCCTTTTCCGCTTCAAATCAATCATTCAAGAATGCCAATATCTTCGCCTATCCTCATGGCTTATCCAGGTCCACCTCGAAGGGCTGGAGGCTTCATTCGATATATACTCGGCGCACTTGGAATCCTCCTATTGGTATTCTACTTTAAGAGCTCGGCTGAATCGACAACATTTGAAAGTTATATGACTCCGGCAGTACCTGATACTTCCACAACAAAATATTCAACGACCCCTTATTCAGATCCTCCTTCCAACCACGAATTACCTATTTCCAATCCAAATCCAAAACAAGACCACCCAATCAATACCCTGATCGCAAATGCAGAAAAGATTTACCAAGAACTATTACAAAAGGAAAGCCATGATGTTAAGGCTGCCGCTGCAGAATATCGGAAACGAAGAGGAAGACACCCACCACCTGGATTTGATGCATGGTTTAAGTTCGCCCAAGAAAATAATGCCGTTATGGTGGAGGATTTCTTCGATCAAATATATCATGATCTGGGTCCATATTGGGGAGTCAATCCGGCGAAAATGCGAAAACAAGCCAGAGATGCTGGTATGATTATTAGTATTCGAAATGGAAAGGCAAAGGCGGAAAGTGATTGGTTCTGGACACAAATTTGGTTGCAATTGATTGGAACGATAGAAAAATATTTGCCAGATATGGATATCCCACTCAATGCTATGGATGAGCCAAGAATGGTTGCTGGATGGGAATTGATCAATAAACATATGGAGGTTGAGAGGGCTACGAGGAAACTAGCGGATGTCAGTGTAGTATCTGAAGATTATGGAAGTTTACCTGGTCCAAGACATTCCGGAGATGGAGAGGAAGAACCACCTCAAATAGAATGGGAGCAGTCGGGTATGTGTGAGGTATTGATTCAATTGGGAATTAAATGACTGACATTGATAGGTCCATATTGGAAAATTGCGGCAAGAGGTTGTCATCCAGATAGTCTTGCACGTAAAGCTGAAGTTATGACGGACTTTTCGAAAACCCCTTCGATTTCCATGGGACATTCTTCTTTACATACTTACAAGGGTTATGTTTCGAATTATAGTCTATCGGCCGATTTTTGTCATCAACCAGATTTACAATCCCTTCATGGAATGATGATTAATCCTTTAACCATTTCTTCCACGAAGGAATTATTTCCTCTTTTCGGTGGTTCCAAACTTTCAACAAATAATGAAATCTTATTACCTGCTCCGATGTATTGGGCAAGAGAGGAGAGATTTTCTGGGGGTGATGATCATGGAGGTCCTTGGCATGAGAAGTTGAATAAAGTCATCTGGAGAGGTGTTGCAACTGGAGGACGAAACAAGGAAGATAATTGGAAAGGTTTTCAACGACATCGATTCGTCTCCATGACAAATCATACATCAGTTTCTCGAGCTGAATCTTGGGAATCAATTCCGCCAAATTTCGCCCTTCCTACCTCTATTTATAACATTGGTTCACAACAAGAGAATAAACTTGGAGAATGGATTGAGGAATGGTCAGATGTTGGATTCATTGATTTGATGTGTAGTGAGGATCGAGAGGATGGAACATGCCCTTATACTGATCCTTACTTTTCTATCAAGAAAGGTCAAAAGATGTCTGAACAATTCAACAGTAAATACATTCCTGATATTGATGGAAATTCTTTCTCTGGACGTTATCATGGTTTCTTGCTCTCTACTTCATTACCGATTAAAGCCACCATCTTTCGAGAATGGCATGACTCACGTTTAATTCCATGGAAACATTTTGTCCCAATGGATAACCGTTACATGGACTTTTATGGTATCATTCAATATTTTTTGGGATATGAAGGGGAGAATTTCAGGATCGAAGGTCATGATGAGGAAGCTCAGAAGATAGCAATGTCTGGTCAAGCATGGGCCAACAAGGTTTTGAGGAAAGAGGATATGCAAATTTATGTGTTGAGATTGTTGTTGGAGTATGCAAGAGTTTCTCACGATAATAGATCAAATCTGGGATTCGTCAAGGATTTGAGGTGAGGTGAAGTGATTTTTGTTTTGTTTTCTTTTCTGTTGATATCTTTGCGCATCTTCCCTAGTTTGGTTTGGCGTTGCAATGATATAGTGGTGGCTGGTTGGCTGGCTTGCTGGTTTATTTCTTTCTTTCTTTCGGGTGTTTTGGGGAAAGGGATCATAAGGGTTTGATTGATTGAATGGTTGCTTATTTACTTGTTTATGAATTTCAAGTGAGCGTGGTGTTTAAAGCGGGTGGATGGATGGATTGGTGGATGGATGGATTGATGGCGTAATGGATCGGTCTAATGAAAATGGAATGAAATTGAATGGAATGGAAAAGTCAAGATTTGACTGTAGGGTCGGGTCTCACAACTAGGTCCTGAGCAAAAGGGGCGTTTTTGTTTTTGTTTTTGTGTTTTGTGTTTTGTAGTGTTTTTTTTTCTTTTGAAGGTTAAGGGGTTAGAGGGTTGAGGGTTGCTTGGTTACTAGACCATGGATAGAGGAATGTAATGGAATGGAATACATTCTATTCTATTTTATGCATATGGAGATAAAGACAGATAGCTAAAGTGGAAAGTGATAGAGGGAATGGAGTGGAGGGGGGGGGTGGGTGATTTCTTTGTCTGGCTTTTGGCTTTGTCTGGCTTGACTGACTTGAGCATAAGTAAATATTTCTTTGTTTCTTTGTTTGTACATATACCCCCTGGAGCTGGGCCGGGCCGCAATAGATACTAGGTAGTTAGAGGAGATAGAAGAGATGGTAGGAGATGGTAGGGGGTTAGGTGAATATGAATATAATTATAAATTAGATTCAATGCGTTTATGAATGGATGGAGGATGGATGGATGAGTGGTTGGATTTGAATGTGTAATGTGGTTAATGCACATTTTTGCATGTATCTATGTATCCATGTGGGACGTAAAGGGGGGGGAGATATGGATGTGCATTTGATGTCCTGTGCTGTGTTATTGAGTATCACCATATTTTGACGGCTTGTGGGCTTAAGGGCTTAAGGGCTTAAGGGATTCATCTTGTTGGATTGGATTGGGATGAATTGGAAGGTAAGGAGAGGGGGGAGGGGAGAGGGGGAAGAAAGATGTACGTGTGGGGAGTGGAGGGGATAACCCGTACCCTACCCGGGCTACCCGCGGGTATATATCATGTGATCGTCTAATGCTATCGTCTAAAGTTGAAGCTATTCCCAACTCTCCAACTCTATATTTACTTTCCATCCCTCAAATGCTAACCCTAACCCTACCCCAAAATCTGAAAGCCCTTTTTTTTTCCACTTCACTTCCCTAATGCTAATCCTAACCCTACCCCAAAATCTAAAAGTCCTTCCATCTTTTCCACTCCCCCCCCCCGCCTTCAAACTTTGGACGATTATATTCAACGATCACATGATATATACCCGCGGGTACCCCGAGCACCCGAAGCATTTCACAGGGTGCCCTGTAAAGG
>JANPYM010000010.1:2397169-2418242 GCA_025890175.1 Ciborinia camelliae
TCTTTCGAGAATGGCATGACTCACGTTTAATTCCATGGAAACATTTTGTCCCAATGGATAACCGTTACATGGACTTTTATGGTATCATTCAATATTTTTTGGGATATGAAGGGGAGAATTTCAGGATCGAAGGTCATGATGAGGAAGCTCAGAAGATAGCAATGTCTGGTCAAGCATGGGCCAACAAGGTTTTGAGGAAAGAGGATATGCAAATTTATGTGTTGAGATTGTTGTTGGAGTATGCAAGAGTTTCTCACGATAATAGATCAAATCTGGGATTCGTCAAGGATTTGAGGTGAGGTGAAGTGATTTTTGTTTTGTTTTCTTTTCTGTTGATATCTTTGCGCATCTTCCCTAGTTTGGTTTGGCGTTGCAATGATATAGTGGTGGCTGGTTGGCTGGCTTGCTGGTTTATTTCTTTCTTTCTTTCGGGTGTTTTGGGGAAAGGGATCATAAGGGTTTGATTGATTGAATGGTTGCTTATTTACTTGTTTATGAATTTCAAGTGAGCGTGGTGTTTAAAGCGGGTGGATGGATGGATTGGTGGATGGATGGATTGATGGCGTAATGGATCGGTCTAATGAAAATGGAATGAAATTGAATGGAATGGAAAAGTCAAGATTTGACTGTAGGGTCGGGTCTCACAACTAGGTCCTGAGCAAAAGGGGCGTTTTTGTTTTTGTTTTTGTGTTTTGTGTTTTGTAGTGTTTTTTTTTCTTTTGAAGGTTAAGGGGTTAGAGGGTTGAGGGTTGCTTGGTTACTAGACCATGGATAGAGGAATGTAATGGAATGGAATACATTCTATTCTATTTTATGCATATGGAGATAAAGACAGATAGCTAAAGTGGAAAGTGATAGAGGGAATGGAGTGGAGGGGGGGGTGGGTGATTTCTTTGTCTGGCTTTTGGCTTTGTCTGGCTTGACTGACTTGAGCATAAGTAAATATTTCTTTGTTTCTTTGTTTGTACATATACCCCCTGGAGCTGGGCCGGGCCGCAATAGATACTAGGTAGTTAGAGGAGATAGAAGAGATGGTAGGAGATGGTAGGGGGTTAGGTGAATATGAATATAATTATAAATTAGATTCAATGCGTTTATGAATGGATGGAGGATGGATGGATGAGTGGTTGGATTTGAATGTGTAATGTGGTTAATGCACATTTTTGCATGTATCTATGTATCCATGTGGGACGTAAAGGGGGGGGAGATATGGATGTGCATTTGATGTCCTGTGCTGTGTTATTGAGTATCACCATATTTTGACGGCTTGTGGGCTTAAGGGCTTAAGGGCTTAAGGGATTCATCTTGTTGGATTGGATTGGGATGAATTGGAAGGTAAGGAGAGGGGGGAGGGGAGAGGGGGAAGAAAGATGTACGTGTGGGGAGTGGAGGGGATAACCCGTACCCTACCCGGGCTACCCGCGGGTATATATCATGTGATCGTCTAATGCTATCGTCTAAAGTTGAAGCTATTCCCAACTCTCCAACTCTATATTTACTTTCCATCCCTCAAATGCTAACCCTAACCCTACCCCAAAATCTGAAAGCCCTTTTTTTTTCCACTTCACTTCCCTAATGCTAATCCTAACCCTACCCCAAAATCTAAAAGTCCTTCCATCTTTTCCACTCCCCCCCCCCGCCTTCAAACTTTGGACGATTATATTCAACGATCACATGATATATACCCGCGGGTACCCCGAGCACCCGAAGCATTTCACAGGGTGCCCTGTAAAGGGGAAGAAGGGTGGTTTACCCGCCGGGTTTTACCCCGGGTGTACCCTACCCTTTGCCCAACCCTGGGGATGGGGATCGGATTGGATTGGATTTGATTGGATTGGATTTTGCGAGGGTTTTTGTGATGGCGAGGGGGTGAGGGAATGATATGATATGATATGATGGTATTAAATTATAAGCAGGAGGAAGGAGGGAGGAGGGAGGAGGAAGGGAGGAGGGAGGAGGGAGAAGAGAAAAAAGAGGAGGGAAGGAAGTTGAGGGGGGAAGTGAAAAGGATGAATGGGAATCACTGGGTGGAATCAGTGGATAGGGAATGAGGGAATGGGGAAATACATCGGGACTCGAGGGGAGTGGGAATAGAGTAGCACTGAGACTGGTATTATTTGGAATATGGATTATGTGATGAATCAGAAGCCGAATAGGCAGGTAAGTGGTTAATTGTATCGGGTGAAATCGGGGTGCAGGGGGGATATTATCGATGGATGGAAGTGAACCGAGGATTTGGCCTAGTTATTTGGTGGTACATGGGATGGAATGGCATGGGATGTCATAGCAGCACACTACAGTACGCACATTTTGAATATGTTATCAAGTGTGATATCAATTGATTGATGTTTAATGTTTAGTAAGTCCCTCGGTAGGTAGGTAGCTGGAGCTTCCAGGTATGGATGGTACTTCTATGATTGGTTCATCTTGATGCACGGAGCTTTAAGGTTAAGTCACTCATTCATTGACCGATAGATAGGTGGATATATCTTGAATTCATTGTGGCAAGCTTTAGTCATATTAGATTGTGGTTTGTTGAGGAAAGGAAAGGAAAGGAAAGAAGGGGAGGAGGAAAGAAGGAGTATCCAAACCCCCTGCCTTAATTTGAGAATTTCGATGGATGAGTTCATACGACAGACCAATAAGCAGTATGAGAATTGGCACGCGCTATCCGATAGTCAACAAGCAGAATGCTTTTTTCCAACTCTTCCTCTCTTAAGTAATGGTTTGAAAGGAGATAAAACGGTTATCAATTGGATTAGACAAGTGGTGGTTTGGGTGGAGCATTCTAATGATTATGCGAGTGCGATGCAGAAGATTTTAGATGGGCAACTGGAGGTTTTTTAGATGGAAGGATTCTTTTCGTTTTCTGGGTATGCGAGACTTTGGGTGCGTGGTGTTTACACGGTGGTATATGCCATAGTTGCCGATTGATGCTTGATCTCGGAGAGGGTATGTTTGGGGGAGATGAAAAGGGCGTATGGTGAAGGATTCTTTGGAGATGATAAAAGGGTAAATGATGGAACTTGGAGGGGACACTTTGGGGAAGGCAATGGCGTTGAATATGAAGATGCGGTAGTTGAAGTGGATTAGGAGGGGCGCTGAAAGTTTACCTTTCATTAATTATATGAATATAGAGAGTAATATTCCCCAGTCAATTATCTCGAGAGATCATGATTCAAGAAAATGGGTGTAAGTAAAAATATATCACTCTCGACTCTCACTCTCACAAGGGGAAACAGATATGACATTTGTATCACAAGGGAATCCGAAAGTGTGATCCTATCATTTTGTCTATAAAACTCGATCCTTGATGGCCATGGTGGGGAGATCAAAATTAATCTATACCATCAATATTGTTGAATAAAGGCAGAAGGCATATAAACCATAGAATAATCCAGAGGACCATATACGGCCTAGGACCTAAAACGGTTTGACTGCGTTACCCCTGAGCATATAAACATTCGTAGAATCGATCATTACTCTTAGTTCTTGTTGATATAAAGTAGTTCTACATACACTAGCTCGATACACAATAATATAATCGTTAATAGTTCTTAGTAAATCTATATACTATTGGGGAATCAGGTCATATGGTTTCTAGTGACATAATCACTTTTTCTTATTATTATTATTATATAATATATATAACATTCTATAAATCTAGAATCTAACAATTGATCTTATTTTACAGTACCCCTTTACTTATATTAGGCGAAACCTTATAAAACGCAATTTTTTCTAAACGCATTCCTCCCCTCTTTAATTTATTTATTAAATATATTAATATCATATATTCCTCTAAAATTAATTAATTTAAATAAAATAGCTTTTAAATATTTTAATATATATATACACAACAAAATCGTAAAAAAAGTTTAGAAGAGTATTAAGTTTATATGAATTGATAAGAATCTCGAAATTTCTTTATTTACGATTTTTTATATTATAAAGTAAAATGTAATATATAATAAAGGAATATTTTTATTTAAAAAGATTTATAAAAAAGTATATATCGAACGAAACAAACAAATTTTGTTATATTATGTATAATTAAATTTTAAATTTATATATAAAAAAATGAAAAGAGTGTATAAATTGAATTGTAATATTATTATTATTAAAAAAATTTTTAAAATGAATAAAATTTTTAATTAAAAAATTAGAAAAAAGTTTTTATTGATAAAGGTATATACGTTTAAATGATTTGTATAGTATTTAAATATAAAAGGCTTTATAATAAAAAAATAAAATTTAATCTTTTGGTTTAACAAATGTTTTATAAAAAAAGAGTAAAGAAAATATATTAAATAGGTTTTTCGTTTTTCGATACAAAAATAAAATCGAAATATAATTCAAATATACGGAACAAATAAAAATATAAAGGTTATAGTATAAAAAAGCTTTTATAATATTAAAAAAAGTAATCTTTATATTATGAATAAGAATTTTAAAACAAAAAAATATAAATATAGTATTAATTTATATATTAAAGTATTCGAAAAAGAAATGGTTTTTATATTCGAAAAATTGAATTTTGGATATCAATTTATATAAAATAATATTTTAATTTATTATATATATAAAGTTAGGGTATAGTTTTAAAAACAAAATATTTCATTAATAAAAAATTGATTTTTTTATTTTTTTAATTTTAATTTTATTAAATATATATAATGGTATTTAAAAGTATATATATTTGAAATGTTTTTTGATGTTGTTATTAATAAAAATAAATCGAAATATGTTTAATAAAAGTTAAAGTTTTGTTTACAAACAATTTGAAATATATTAAATAATTTATTATTTATTAATTTAAAAGTTAGTATATCGAAAAGAATTGAAACTTGTATTACAACGAATGGCTGACATATTAAATATTAAAAAATTAAAAAAAGCTATATATATAAAATTTTCATTTTATTAAAATAAATATTAAGATTTTAATTTTATCAAATTTATATTAATAAATAATTAAAGGTTGATTTAATAATTAGAATTGAAAAGGATAATATTGAGAATCGAATCCGGGTGAAATTCGGTTCGCCTAATAGAACTGGTCTAGTACTGTACAACTAAGATTATTGAAATTCAAGTTATTTTAATATATTAATATTATCAATATTATTTTAAAATATTGAGATTATTAAAATATTCTTTTTATATTAGTATTGATAATATTAATTTAAAAAATATTAATTTAAAATATAAATGTTATAAAATATTTTTTATTATTTTAGTATTGTTAATAATATTTCAAAATATTAATATTCTTAACATTATTTTAAACTTTAGGACGTCAGAGGAAAGGAGGGGGGTATATGAACCCCCTTCCCCTCAAGATCAATTGTTAGTACGGTATATACGGTATATCTAATGTTTCAGGCTCTTGAGTCCGGCTCACGCTTCTATTCCCTATTTGCACTATTCATTTCACACGTAATCCATAACTTTGACAATCAATATACCTCCGTACTCCCTAGATGCAGATAAAATCAACTCTAAGACTAGACAACTATATAAAAAAGACCCCTTTAGCCTACAGATCATTTGGTCATTTAGCTGTACAAGTAAGTGATTTTAAAAAGGGATTGGATTTTTGATTTCCAATGCAGCTTTACTCTCCATTCCTCGCTTCGATGTCTGAACGGCTTTTCGAAAGTCTTCTTCGGATTCAGTACTCGGATTCAAGACATGAATTACATGACTTATAGGAGAACTTGAAGCCGAATAATTTCGAGAAGGATTATCGCATTGAATTGGTTTGAGAGAAAAATACTTGTCCAATAACTGGAGACCCAGTGCCTTTATATTCTCAAAGCAATCGGAATCTGGAAAGCTTCATCTTTTTCAAATCAAAGTAGACCAGTCAATGAAGTGACATATTGGAAATACTACTATGCCAGGGTGTTCTTAGTTCTATTGTACATATGAAAATCTCCTTGCCATTGGGATATTTTCAGATTTTGTTTCAGATACTCCTCCCCCTTCCTCCCCCTTCCTCCTTTCTCCTTCCTTCCTCATTTCTTCTTTATTCATTTTTCTCCCCCCTATTTTTCGGATCCACCTTCTTACTCCAATTTGTTTCCATAGTCTTCTTCCAATCCATCTCCTTCCTCCTCTAATCCATTGTCTTCCTCCAATTCATCTCCTTCCTCCTCTAATCCATTGTCTTCCTCCAATCCATCTTCTGCCTTATCAGAGCCATCTTTTAATAACGATTTCACATCTTTGTTTTGAATTCTTCGTCTGGTGCCTAGGACGAATAATCTTGCCAGCTTGATGAGGAATACAATAAGAAATAAAGAATTAAAATCCTCGGTGCAAACCCCAAATGGTAGTTCAGTGCTGTCCAGTGATGTCCATTGTCGTATCTCCGGTTTCTTGTATTTTATTTCCCATGTGAGCTTTTTGCAGTGAGTATCAATCATTTCCAGTGTTTTTTCCTGTATTTTGTTGTTTTGAAAGATTCTCCAATTCCAAAACCAATCAACAACCTCAGGAATGGGGAAAAAACGATCAAAAACGTGAGCCATGTTCACCATATTGGCCGTTTGCATGAATCTCCAATTTGTACAATTGCCGCCTGATCCTAATTGTGGATTGTATTTGAATGGCCATGGTTTTCTCCCTTCATAAAGTTGTTGAATTCTCTTCTGTCGTTCTTTTTCCCAGTACTCTACATGATTGCTCGACAAGATATCAATGTATTCCATATATGTTTCTTGATTCCTGAAGACATCTTTGTCTTGGCCTAGCAAATTATAAAACAAAGCTGCATTTTGCTTGGAACCCCTTTCATGTTTGTCTGGGTGTAACTCCTTGAGCATCTCGTCATACTTTTTCCTGGCCACCTTAAAACTTGTGCGAAATGGATTTAGGTTGATATTGTAAAAAAGAGGTCTGTGATCATCTTGATAACATACAAGCTCAAAAGTTGAGTGATGAATTGTGCTATTCAATCCTTTTGACGACATAAACATGTTTGCTAGGATGAGATTGAATTGGGAAAGAGGAAAATAAAGTTGGAAAAGGTAATAGTTTGATGTTTGATGGTTGATATTAATCCAGATTAATATGGAAATTTTCCAACAAAGAGAAACAAAACCAAAAACGGAAATAAAATGTATAGCATGATATATGTGATGTCTTCATTTCTGAAGCAAAGAAATGCGAATTTCTTTAAGAGGACCTGGATAAAGAAAACTAAAGAAGATACTTCTTATTAGATGGTCTTAGTTTTAGTTTAAACTTTATATCAGTTCAATACTATTAGTTTCATCTCCATTTCATAAAGAAAAAATAATCTAATTTATAATTATGGATTCAATCTTGTATATTCTGATAAAGTCTAGTATCATTTAGTATAGTTTGGAATCTGGTATCTTCTAATATCAACATAATATAGTTTGGTACAGTCTGGTATGTTTTGGTGTAGTCTGGTATCTGGTATTGTCTTATATAGTCTGATACTTTTGGTCTGACTAGAAACTGGGCTTTAATCGTTTTATGCATTTGGATTAAATGAATATTAGTTATGCCGTAACATGGTAACATATCTATCCGATACTTGATATTGTGGAGGAAAAGGTAGGTAGAATATCATTTACCCTTCACATATACCAGGAACACACACACTCAGGCAGCATACATGAGAAAATTTGTAGGAAGTACAGCCAATAGGGTCAATGTAGATTTGTAAGATCTAAGTCTATCATGTTGGAATGAGTATAGTGTACTCGTTCGCACACGAGACAATTCATCCTGATTATTTGGATCAGAGAACATTCAGCACTGGTGAAGGCCCTTGGATTCATCATGATGGCAGTGAGTATTAATCACCCGAATATTTCGTCCTTAAATGTTCCATAAGTAAAGATAATCAGATTGATCCTGGTTGGCTCATATGGGGACAACCTTCTTATGGTTATAGGGGCGATTATAGAAACTAACTAAGGCCTAGAAATTAATTAGGGCGGTAATGGGTATTTACAGTCCGAAAATCTCGTGCCTCAACTATAGTTTCGTGGATATAATGATAAGTTCTTATTCGAAGGCCTCGGTTGCCTATAGGGGGGTACCCTTATTATCATGAGAGATGGTGATTGACGACACCTACAAAAGCTTAGAAGTTCATTAAAATGCCAATGGGTATTTATAGTCCGAAGATTTCGTGCTAAAACCATAGTTGCGTGGATATAATGATAAGTCCTCATGCGAAGGCCTCGTTTGCCTATAGGGGGGCATTGTTATTATCATAAGAGATGGTGATTGACGACATCTACAAAAGCTTGAAAATTTATTAAAATGCTAATGGGTATTTATAGTCCGAAGATCTCGTGCTAAAATTATAGTTGCGTGGATATATTGATAAGTCCTCATGCGAAGGCCTCGTTCGCCTATAGGGGGACATCCTCATTATCGTCAGACTGTGATTGATGGCACTGGCGTTGATGCAGTCATTAAACAGCATGGAAATTGACGCGGTAATCAAAACCCATTTCAGCTTAAAGTATCTATACGTCGAGATAATAGGTGGACCCTGGTTTGCCCATGGGTAGATCATCTCAATTATAAGGATGGGGAATCATTATTAATAGATCATATTCAACTCTAATAATTCTCATATATTCCTTTTCATTAATATCAATCATCAATCTTTTCTTTTATCTGTTATTCACAATATAATAGCAGGTGGTTACTTGTAAGGCACTCTTATACCCCCCCAACCCCCTCCAACATTTTTTGAGTTCCCCTGTACATTAAGGTGCCAAATAACTCACTAGATATAATCTATCTGACCTTTGATTGATTCAATTAGTTTCCTTGATCCTCATTGACATTAATATGTCAGTATGGGGTAGTGATGGTAAAGGTCGCAGGGCCGTCTCTTATTCTTCTAATTTTCGAGTTACCAAACCAAATCCAACATATTAACGTCCGAATATATTTCCATATGGGAACTGATTGTTGAAGATAGTTAAATCATTAAGATTTAAGATCTGAAAGCAAAGCATTATTGGGTTACAGTCCTGGCCATTGGACACTCTCAATTTGATCAATTTCTTCTCTTCTTTTCCCTCTTCATTTGATCTCTGATCTACAAATCTCTAATCTTAGTCTTTCTATTTCAATTCTCATGTCTGGCATCTGGATTTTGGATCAAAGTAAGGTAAATTGATAAGACTAAAGAATAGAATATTTGATAGCAAAATACTCCAAGTATGGTATCATACGGTCATTTTTCCATGACATATCCGAGTATGAGAAACGATTTCAGTATGTGACCATAGATATAATCATTAAAGTAGATCATAACCTTTGTTAAATGATGCCCGAAGCACAAACGTAAGTTACCGCCATGATGCTATTACCAACAAGTCAAACATGTAAATTTGATTATTCAAGCAAATTCATTGATGAGAGACCTAAACTCTTCTATATGCAAAAAGTTTGAAGAAAAGGATTTCCTAGACTTCTTTAGAGTCTTACTCTACTACACATAGGCAGCCTAGCTATCTCAATGCTTCTCAGTGTCATCATAGCATAGTTCGAAAACGAAGAAACTTGAAATTTGCGATTACTGAGTGTCTGAAGTATTATCTCGATATTTTAGTGTGCTAGGAGATTCTCAATATATATCATGTACTTTATATGGGTACTTAATTGACTTACATCTGTTTGTGTTTCCTGGTAATTGGGCATTTGGTCAACTGAGCACAACTGTCTTATTTGATGATTCAATATTTTTGTTGAGATATCAAAGTTGGTGGAAGGTTGGCATTCACCCTACCACACTTCTTAATTAATCCATCAACTTGAGATCAAAATGGAAACTGAACATATGGAATGGAAGAATTTAATCGGGTATCCTGACTATAAATTAATTGACCCATTTCATTCATGTATGGAGAAAGTACAATGCACAAATAACATTACTTTGTTCAATAGTAAGTGCGCCATCCTCATTATCAGGATAACGGGACATTATTTCGGACCTAGATTTCCGGTAACGAATACATTTCATCTTCTTTACCCTGGATAGTCATTTGGTGGGTTTAATTCCTTTAATGTATGCAAATATTAGGTTGCTGAAATGTATTGATTTCATTCCCTCCCAAGCCTACCATCTCGATTAATTCTACGACTCGACACTTTATGCACATGTGATTGCCGGTAATGTATGAGATTATATATTACCTTCCTTGAATAGGCAGTTACTTAATCTAATTCCTTCGGTTTGCTCTGGTAATAAGATGCAGAATGGACTCAATTCGACCATTCCCAAATGAATCATCCAAACCACCTTAACAACAGCACATTCATTATATCAGATTGAAACTGCCTGTATTGAATAAAATGCACATTTCATTTATGGAATAGATAATCAATACCTAGATACATTCAAATCCTTCCGTACGTGGAGTTAATGGGGTGCCTCGATTTGCCTGCCAATCATTGACCGGACTTGGCACGATCAAAGGACATCTGCATTATCATCACTTGATACCACATGGAAATGAATGAATTGAGTATCTTCTTCTTTATTTTAGTCTCGGATATAGTCAAAACTCAAGTTCTCGGGAATTCCGGTGGTTCTGATGCTAGCGGAAGTGGTTTCTAGAGGACAGCGAATCTCCACCCACAAATTATATCTCGACTTGATTGAATATTCTAATTGATTCAGATAGCATCTTCTTCTTTTTGATCGAATGATTCATAGCCAACACGTTTGTGCGTTATGATAATGGCAGGAGCTGTTGTAAACTTCTATACCATCCACCTCGATCATCCACCTCGATCATTGGGGACAATGGCTATTAGCGTCACTCGGTTGAGTAAGATAATAGATTTAATTGTTATGTTCTTAATGATGGCCAATTTATTGATACTTAATCGATATACATATAGAAATAATAGCATAAGCTATTCTCTACCTATAAATCATCCACCTCGATCATCGGGGAAAATTCCTATTTGCGTCACTTGGTTGGATAAGATAATTGATCCAGCTACTATTTTCTTGGTTATGGCCGATTTATTTATTCCTCATCCATATATACGTGAAGATACCTTAATCGCGTGAGCTCTTCTCTAGTTATAAACTATCCACCTCAAGTATTAACAACAATCGCTATTATAACTACTTGATTTAATAAGATAATTGATTCAGCTACTATATTATTTATCGTAGCTAATTTATTCATGCATAACCCTTATATATATAAAAATAATAGCATAAGCTATTCTCTAGTTATAAATCATCCATCTCAATTATTAACGAAAATCTCTATTATAACTACTTAATTTAGTAAGATAATTGATTAAACTACTATATTTTTGTACGTGGCCAATTTATTCATACCTAATCGATATATACGTGCTGATAGAATGGATATCATCCGTCCTTCTACGCCTACAGCCCGCCATAATCCCTTGTGGGATCAATAAGCATCAATGAACAATAGGAAGGCCTGGGAAGCAGAAAGAAGTAGTGATTCCTACTTCAGGAAATCATTACTTTGAGCATAAATCAACTATAAGTCCTGCTAATGACATAGTTGCTAATTCGCCCATTATCCTGCCCACCTCCCTACTCAGATCCAGCAGAAATTAGCACATAAGATAAAAGTTAATCAAATAGATTGATCGTCCTGACTTTGAATAATGATCGATTTGATTCTTAATCCATCGTGTATGGCCATAATGATATGGATGCCAATCCATCGATAATTCGCCCATCCTTCCTCCCTAGGAGCGGGATACATTTTAACAACATAAAAAAGCCCGATAATGAACAAAGCCTATAATATCTATCCTAAATACTAATTTGTTTGTACTTAAACAATCAAATGTTCTGATAATATGAATCTGAATCCGCTCATAATCTGCCCATAAGCGGCCTATTCTTCATTCCCAGGAGCGGGATACATTTTAACAACATAAAAAAGCCCGGTAATGAACAAAGCCTATAATATCTATTCCAAATACTAATTTGTTTGTACTTAAACAACCAAATGTTCCGATAACATGAATCTGAATCCGCTCATAATCTGTCCATAAGCGGCCCATTCCTCATTCCCAGGAGCGGGATCTATTATAACCATATATAAAGTCGCGATAATGAGCAAGGTATATAATATCTATCTCATATACCCATTAATTTAAATCTAAACCATAGAATCGACCTATAATAATATAAATAAGCAACCCGCCTACAGTCTACCTACAAGCCGTCCATTTCTTATTCCCATATGTAGGAAACATTTTTGCATATAGAAAGTCGCGGTAAAAAGCAAGGCCTAAAATATCTATATCAAGTACTCATTCATTTAAGTCTAAACAATAGAATGTTCCGATAATGATATAGGTGAGCAATCCGCCCACAGTCTGCCTATAAGCCGTCAATTCCTTATTCCCAAAAGCAGGCAATTTGTTATATACCTATAAAAAAGGCGCGGTAATGATTATGATTTATTATATTTATCTCAATTAGTTATCCATTTGAGTTTAAACAATAGAATAATCGGATAATAATGAAAATTCCAATCCGTTCATAGTCTGCCTACAGGCTGTTCATTCCTGTTCTCTGGGACCAGGAACCATTATTGGGTCAGAACAAGGGACGAAAATGAACATAACTAATGAGATCTCTATCATTTATTGCACTCTAATTTGATCTCTCCTAACGATAATGATATGGATGTCAATCTCCACAGCACAGTTCGCGTGCAATCTGGTTACCCCCCCCCTCCCCCTTTCTAAGGACCGGTAAGGATTGCTACCTTTTATGAAGAGAGTATTAGAGAATAGGAGACAAGATGAGAAGAGAATATAGCATCAAACAATCGAGGGATGATGAAAGATCAGGAATGACGGGCTCCTAGAGCAATTGATGTCGAGGGTTCGGATAAAACGATATCGGAGAGAAAACTATTTTGCAAAAGAATCGTTCTTCTATATGTTTTATATCTCTCACTGGAGATTGTACGTGTATTATTCTGGTCTATTTTAACCAGTATGAGCCTATATGAAACGAGCTTTGCCTCCGGCCCCTCGGTGCCGGGAAAAACGATTCGCCTCGCTGCGTTTGTTGAATCATTTTTCAGGGCACCTTAGGACCTACTGCGCAGCTTGTTTGCCGGAGGCTATCAGATACCTAATCTGGTAATATTGAAGCTATTCGCAAAATTCGCAAAATTCGCAAAATTCGCAAAATAATTAATAAAATAATTAATAAAATAATTAATAAAATAATTAATAAAATAATTAATAAAATAATTAATAAAATAATTAATAAAATAATTAATAAAATAATTAATAAAATAATTAATAAAATAATTAATAAAATAATTAATAAAATAATTAATAAAATAATTAATAAAATAATTAATAAAATAATTAATAAAATAATTAATAAAATAATTAATAAAATAATTAATAAAATAATTAATAAAATAATTAATAAAATAATTAATAAAATAATTAATAAAATAATTAATAAAATAATTAATAAAATAATTAATAAAATAATTAATAAAATAATTAATAAAATAATTAATAAAATAATTATTAAAATAATTAATAAAATAATTATTAAAATAATTAATAAAATAATTATTAAAATAATTATTAAAATAATTATTAAGAATTAATTTTTTTAAAAATAAAATATAATTTTTAATTTTATTATATTTAAAATTTGATTAATTATTAATTATTATTTCTAAAATTTATATAATTTATCTATTTTCTTTAATTTTTTTAATTCTTTTTTTACTATTTTTTTTAATTATTTTTTTTATATTTTTTTTAATCTTTTCAATTCTTTTTTAATTTGTTTTATTTTTTTATTTTTTTATATTTTTACTTTTTATTTTTAATTCTTTTAATTTTCTTTTAATTTTTTAATTTATTTTAATTTTTTAAAGTCTTTTAATTATTAATTAATATCTTCAACATTTATATATTTATATTCATTTTAAATTTTTTTATTAATTTATTTATTTATTTTTCAATTTTAGTTTTTATTTCTTTTCAATTTTTATTTTTTAATTCTTTTTTATTTTTATCTTTTTATTCTTTTTAACTTTTTAACTTTTTTTTTAATTTTTTAATTTTTTTAATTTCTTTGAATTATTAATTAATATTTTCGAAATTTATAAATTTATATCTATATTTAATCTTTTTTCTTTTTAATTTATTTAATTATTTTTTAATTTTGTTTTTTAGTTCTTTTAATTATTTCTTTTATTAATTTATTTTATTAACTTTTTTATTAATTTCTTCATTAATTCTTTTATCAATTTTTTATTAATTTTTTTATTTATTTTTTTATTCATTTTTTATTAATTGTTTTTATTAATCTTTTTTATTAATTTCTTTATTTATTTTTCTTTTCTTAATTATTTTATTAATACTTTAATTTCGTTTTTTAATTATATTTATCTCTAATCTCTAACATACATATTTTAAAACACCGAATTAAATTGGAATTCATAGGGCTCTACAAGCTGCGCAGCACGAGCTGCGAGGGAGGTCGTGAAGGGCCGTAGCCAATAATAATAGCCTTCGCCATAGGCTCGGCTATTATTATTGGTCGGCCCGAGCGGCCGTACTCAAAGCTCGTTCTTTTATCATTTTTAAAATTTATATAATCTTTTTTATTATAAATATATATCCTTTTTAATTCTTTTTTTAATTTTATATTTTTTGAAATTCGTTGTTTTTTTAGTTCATTTTTTAATTTATTTCTTTTAATTCATTTTTTAAATTTTTATAATTCATTTTTTTAATTTCTTTTTTTTTTTAATTCTTCATTCATTTATTTATTTTATTTATTTTATTTATTTTATTTATTTTATTTATTTTATTTATTTTATTTATTTTATTTATTTTATTTATTTTATTTATTTTATTTATTTTATTTATTTTATTTATTTTATTTATTTTATTTATTTTATTTATTTTATTTATTTTATTTATTTTATTTATTTTATTTATTTTATTTATTTTATTTATTTTATTTATTTTATTTATTTTATTTATTTTATTTATTTTATTTATTTTATTTATTTTATTTATTTTATTTATTTTATTTATTTTATTTATTTTATTTATTTTATTTATTTTATTTATTTTATTTATTTTATTTATTTTATTTATTTTATTTATTTTATTTATTTTATTTATTTTATTTGTAGGAATTCGTAGGGTTCGTAGGGTTCGTAGATTCGTAGGTTCGTAGGTTCGTAGGTTCGTAGGTTCGTAGGTTCGTAGATTCGTAGATTTCAGTTCGTAAGTTCGTAAACCCTAAAATCACTTATAGCTTTTGAACCATATATCCTATAATTAATTTAATTGAACCATTGGATAGATTTGAAGATCGCGATCAATATTTTATATTTTAATTTCATTTTATCTATTGTAAAAAGAAATATATTAATTTCAAAAGATTTTTGAAAAGTTACACGTGATATTTCAAAATAGTGTTTCAATCGTGCACAAAGCATCCGCAGTTTAAGAGTGTTTTATAATATAATATGTTAGATGAGGTAGCTAGGAAAATATATGTATGTGTCGTTAGGACTGCTAGTTTGAAGGACAGCTGTAGCTATGAGTGTATCTCTTCAGAAAATTTTCATGGAAGAATCACTTATTAACTGAACTCCTCTATTAAAAAGTCTGATAAAATCGTTCTCAAAAGGTACAAGAATTGTGTTATTTCACCAAGAAGTTCAGTATGAGTTATTGATGAATGATTAACAATGATTGGTCTATACCCACAATTGTATTAATTATGAACTTTATATATAACTTAATGAGTAGTCTGTAGAACAATTTGCCGTTTTTGGTACTCCGAGTATATTAAAATGCCAGAAATTAATTTTGTGCCAGTAGAAGAGATGTTGGAGACGGGGAATGGGAAAGAGGCATAATCCACCTAAACAACTGATAAGGAAACCACGAGGATGGAAGAGAGTGCATTGAATCAGTGATGGGAGTAGTGTAAGTTAGTATTATGGTGGCTGATATTGAGGCCTATCATATCACATTAATACGTATAAATAAAGGTATCATTTACGGTTGTATATATTGAATTTTGTATATATTAATAAAGACATATGGAAATATTGGAATTTCAATAAAATAGCTTCAATATTGTTTAATTTGAAATAAATTCCAATGAAATTTATTAAATTCCTTTCAAATTAAATAATATTTATTGAAATTTATTCTAAATTAGGCAATATTGAAATTATTTCATTAAAATTTCAATATTTCTATATCTTATTAATGATATACAATATATTAAAAGAAAATCAATAATGTTAGTGATATGGAATTCGATATTACTTATTAAAATATATAGTATGGAATCCTATACGTCTTACCAGGGTGGGGCGTATAGGAAATACGCCGTATACTACTCCTATCACTGCATTGAATTGATGGAGAAGACTTTCAACAGAATCAAAGGATACAGTAGAAATTTTTTTCAAATACTAATATTGATAATATTATTTCAAAATATAAGTATTATAAAATATATTTTATTATATTAATATTATTAATATCATTTTAAAATATATCGTTTGAAACTCGGTCACCAACTATTAATACAATCAAAAACCTAGATTCGACTCAAAACCATTCTAGTGGTCTTAGCCTCAACCAAGTTAACTGCTTGTAAGTTCAGCAACCTTCTTGTTATAAGTTCGGAAGTTCAAGTAGATGAAGTTTCTTGGATGGGTGAATGAAATTTGAATTCAAGGTAACCTCGACTGGGGAACTCCAATCAAGGTATCATCTTCCCAACAACAAAACATCCAATGAGTATTAATGGAATGGCAGTCTCACAGCAGAACAGATGAAGGGTAGGTTCCGAAGATGGAACAGTATCCACCGAGTATACTACCAAAAGATACTTAATTCCTTGATATGACATGAATAATCCGAGTTACAGTCAATCCACCGAGTATACTACCAAAAGATACTTAATTCCTTGATATGACATGAATAATCCGAGTTACAGTCAATCCACCGAGTATACTACCAAAAGATACTTAATTCCTTGATATGACATGAATAATCCGAGTTACAGTCAAATATAGACACTGTATCTAGACCATCGGGAATTCTATTTCAATTGATACGTAGATCATTTTAATCTATCTCCAATAAGCCTTCAAGTTAAGTCTGGTTCAGTGTAAGGTTAGAGCCTCGGAGGAGTTCAGTAATCCTATCAGTTATTATCTATCAATAAAGTGATAATTCCAGATCAGAAAAGAAAACTATAAATTAAGTTTCATGAGCGATATTAATTAGTGGTAGTAACTCGTAAGCTAGCAATGCACACCAGAAGTATTTCATGAAAGGTTCAAAAAACTAGGTACATCCCAAACAATCCCCAATCCGAGTTTCCTGTGGATTTCGGTAAAGTTTTCCGTTCCCAAATCTACAACGGAACGCCAGGATTGAAAGTAAAAGTGGCCACAGGATCAAAAGAAAATATTCTTTTGTGTATCAGCATCATGGAGACAAACTGCATAAGTCCTATTCTTGACTTCGAGTTTGGTAAAATCCAGTCAAGATATGTCTGATCAGCGTAACCCTGATTATTCATCTGATTTGGTCAATAGCCGGAGAGTAAGAGTTCGACGGTACTTGTTGAATAGGTTACTCCAGTCTTTTTGTCCGACTGAACTGTACATAGAAGCTGAATTGTTGTAAAGAAGATTAAATCGACTGGATGCAGAAGTCACAATGATATGCAACTCACTCTCGAGTTAAACTGCGATGTGAGGTCTAATGAACATTCCCCGTAGGGACAAATGAATCCGCGGACTTGCCCCTTCCTGATCAGCGATGAGTCCGAGTCTACATCGTGTGCATGTGAAGTTGATAATGCAGCAGATCAACCGGAAAAAACAGTGCCAGTGATCATATACTCCAGGAATTATCATATAAAATGAACTTCTTGGTAACTTTGGGCTTGTTGCCATCAAAGTGTTCCAGTTACCAGTATATAATCTTTATATACTTATTTCTAATTAGCATTAAGGATACTCCGCCTTATCCTTTAGCCTTGATTGATCCGAACTTTCCACTAAGTCCTCTCTAGAGATGGAGTTGGTATGTACAAGGCTAATCTGATTGTTCGGTTAAGGATATGCAGGGATTTCTGGATCCCGAATATTAACGATATCATTCATTTCCTCCCCGAAATTTGTATGGGACTGGGAATATTATTCTTATATGGGATATCCTTATATAGGGGTTTTGCCGTAGCAATTAATTAGTGATTACGCATATAAATCCGATGTTAACCCTAAGATTACCACTTTCAAGCCAAGATTCTGATTAACAGTCTGAGTGGACATCTTCATTAACGTTAGTAAGCCCCGCGCTGGGGTCTCCAGTATTGGGGGGGATATTCCATGTCTTAAACTTAAAACCAAGCTTTCAAAATTAACAAATAAATTTTTTTTCTTCACATTATGTTTATAAGTCCACTTGATATGGCTGCAGATCAAGGACTAGTATATGAATAAGGAAACTTCAAATTACTCATCCAACTCCTGATTGAACAATGCAGTAGTCTCCAAGTGGACTCTCAATATCAAAACAGTATAGTTTAAACTCATTTATATAAACTTATACAAAATCTAATCAATTTAGCTATAGATTCGCTATCTTGATTAAACCCAGTATATAACCAAGAGAGTTGGTAAAGTGGATAGAGAATTTCTTATAAATGAATATCTTTTCCTATCTACTTTGATTAACATTTGTTTCGCATTCGCAAACTTTGTATCATCACTTTCTTTCACTTCGATACGATTATCGATATACTCACTCACCACCTCTTTATTTCACTAAACCCATCAACCATATCCTTACCTTCATCGTCAAAATGAAATTCTCTGCCATAGCATTGTTTTTCATCGTCAGCGCTATCAGTGTAGAAGCCTGCAAGTATTGCCAATGCTTATTCAAAGATGGCAGTCACTGTTGTTTAGCTAAAGTAGATAATTCTTCTGTCTAGCTTTGAACTAATGCTAATTTCATTTGATAGGACACTCGAGTCGATAACCAAGATTGTTCATACGCTTGCACAAACGCCCGTCGTAAGGATGGAACTTCGGTTACTACCAAGGAAGGGCTTGTTATTGAGGGTACTTATTGTTTCGCCGGAGGAAGCTACAAGTGTGCTACTTGGTTTCAACAATCGAATCGTGCCAGATGTGTCTGAAACTGTAGTATGGGTGGCTTTATCAGGTGACATGAGTACGAGTTTAACGTAGAATTAGCTCAGGAAGTGGCTTATAACCTGAGGGGGTTCTAGTTAAAGGTCTTGGTTGCATTATTGGAAGGCTGGCTTTATGAGAGGTTGGGCCTAGATGTTCAGACTAATTACATATTGTTGCCCGATTCCTCAGGCTTCTTGTCGAGCTTACATCGTTTCAAAAGAGTTAGTAAAGGAAATAGGAAATTTCCATTAAATGAATAGATTTTCCCTATCCACTTTATTTGGCTACTCTTTGTTTCGCCTCCGCGAAGTTGAACGTTGCAAAGAGTTTAGTATAAGTTCATATAAATGAGTTTAGATGATAAAATTATATACAATATATTGAAGGTATATACACTGGAATGACCAGTTAATACCATATGTGGAAAGTGATAGATAGAATCGTACTAGGTTGAGTTTATTGAAGAGTATGTATATGGCTGCAGCTCTGCTGATCTTATTTCTACTATGGATTATTATGATAATGGCCAAATTTTGTTATACGAAGATCAATTTCAGTTAAGAATAAAACGAAGTTCATTTTCAAATAAAAGAAACTAATTAATAAGTATAGAAAGTATAAACCATTAAGATATAAAAGAACATACGTTGTCCATTGAGGATTACCTTTGTATTATTACATTCACTTCAATACAATTACGCTCTTTACATTCTTTACACTCATTTTAAAAATCATCAAAATGGTTAAATTTTCCTCCATCGCACTACTCCTCATCGCCGCTGTCAGCGTACAAGCTTGCAAGTATTGCCAATGTTTATACTCCAATGGCAACCATTGCTGCTTGTATAAGGTAAATCAATCAATGTTTGGTAACGCGAAGCAGAGCAAAGCTAATCTTTTTTTTCATTTTATAGAACTCTCAGGTTGGGGATCTTGATTGCACTGCCATTTGCAAAGACGTCGTTCGTAAAGATAACAAAGCATGTAATGGTTCGGGATCATACAGATGTGCTACTGTTTTTCAAGCCAACTTTCGTGAGACCTGTCAGAACACTCATTAAATGCCTCATTAGGATTTTTAATGGTTGAAATCGGGGTTCCAGAAGGCATTCAAAACACTTTCATCGGGGTGCTGTTAGGGCATTCTTAAAGGATATCATTTCAAAGAGTTAGAGTTAATTGATAGCTTTGCTTTCAGCAACTACAAATCTATAATCCATTCAATAATATACAGGCTACTCCCGAGTTCAACTGCGATACAAATAGCTCCTACAAATATCCTCTATAAGGAAATCCTCTTCCTTGCCCCTAACTATTATTCTGAGGATTTTTGTAAGGAAACAGAACACGATTCTAACTATTATTCCACGGACTTTTTTACAGGCCAATACCATTAACCCATTTTAATAGGGATGGATCTAATAAGGGTTACTAATTATTATTCTATGGATTTTTTTATAGGCCAATGTCCTCACTAACCCTAACTATTATTCCATGGATTTTTTTACGGGTCAGTATTTCTATTAGCCTTTTTTTACAAGAAAACATTGGCCTAACTATTATTCTATAAACTTTTTCGCGGGTGTCACGATGCTAAAGCATCGAGGTTGAAATGTAGTATATTGCTTGAAGAGCCCTTACACCTATAAAGGGCTTTGGGGTTAGGGTTAGGGTTAGGGTTAGGGTTAGGGTTAGGGTTAGGGTTAGGGTTAGGGTTAGGGTTAGGGTTAGGGTTAGGGTTAGGGTTAGGGTTAGGGTTAGGGTTAGGGTTAGGGTTAGGGTTAGGGTTAGGGTTAGGGTTAGGGTTAGGGTCATCGATG
>JANPYM010000011.1:5481-17057 GCA_025890175.1 Ciborinia camelliae
TTTAATTATATAAATTATATAAAATTAAATTTTAAAAATAATAATTAATAATTAATTATAAATAAAATAATTAATTTTGAATTTATTTTATTCTATCTATTTTATTTTGTTATATTTAGCTATATTTAGTTAAATTTATTTATCAAACTTATCTATCAAATTTATTTATCGAATCTCCGAATTATACAAATTTTATAAATTTATTATAGGAATAATATAAACTTAGTTTATAAATTTTATATATAAAACATTTAAACCTAATAAAAAATGAAAAAATAAGATTTGTTTTTATAATTCAAATTCAAATATTAATATTAATAATATTATAATTTAAATATTTAAAATATAAAATAAAATATAATATTTTTAAAATAAAATTGTTAATTTTTATTAAAAAATATAAACTAAATATGTATATTATATAAAAAAAAATAATTAATAATAATATAATATAAATCTTATATTATATTTTAATTTTATATTTTATTTTTTCTTTTTTTTATTAATAAACTTGAATTTTGAAATTAAAATTAAAATAAAATTCCAAAATTGAAATATAAAATTAAATTGTAGAATCGAAATATAAAATATATAGGATAATATATAAATATAAGGATAATATAAATAATATAAAAAAATTATTAGTATATTGTATTTTTGAATGAATAGTAAAAAGTAAATAAATCAAATTCGAATTTTGAAAATAATAAAATAAAGGAAAATCGAATTTAAAATAATAATAAAAAAGATTTGAAAGTAAAATAAAATCAAATTTGAGATAATAATAAAAAGGATTTAAGAATAAAATGAAATTGAATTTAAAGTAATAATAAAAAGAATTTGAAAATAAAATAGGGTTAAATTTGAAATAATAATGGAGGGGATTTGAGAATAAAATAAGGTTGAATTTAAAATAATAATAAAAAGGATTTAAAAATAAAATAAAATTAAATTTAAAATAATAATAATAAAAATTTAAAATAATAAAATTAAATTTGAAATAATAAAAAGGAATTAAATATTTTGAAATTAATAAAATAATAAAAAAATTTAATTAAAAAATCTATATTTTGAAATTTGATTTGAAAATAAAAAATCGAAAAATAAAATAATAAAATTTATAAATTTTAAAATATTTAATTTGAATTATATATATATAATAAATATATAAAAAATATATTAATTCTTAATAAATAATATTATATTAAAAAATATATATTTAAATTTAAATTTGAATTTTTATATTTATTTAAAAAAAATATATTTTTTGATTATTTAATTTTTAAATTAATATATAATAAATATATAAAAAATAAATTAATTTTTTATAAAAAATAATATATTTTAAATATAATAATATATTAAATATTAATTATATTTTTTATATTAAAATAATTTAAATTTAAATTTTTAAATAATTTTTTAATATTTAATTTATATTATTTATATATAAATATTAATAATATTTTATAATAACAAAATTAAATTTTTTTTTTTTTTTTTTTTTTTCTTTTTGTTTTTTAATTTAAAAAAAAAAAAGTTAATCAAAATCAAAAAAATTTTAATAATAAATATTTCAATAATTATAAATTATATAAATATAAAAAATTTTATAGATTATTTAATTTAATTTATAAGTTTTTTTTATAATTTAATTATAAAAAAAATTTATAAGTTAAATTAAATAATTTGAAATATATTATTAAAAATAAATTATTAATAATAAAGATATTGAATTTGTTTATTATTTATAAAAATCTTTTTAAAAATGTATTATCAAAAATAAATTGCTAATAATAAAAATATTGAATTCGTTAATATATTTGATATTTTTAATAGATTATTAATAATTATAATTGTAATTAATTTTTAAAATATTTATTAAATATATTAATAAATTTAATATTTTTATTATTATATATTATTTTTAATAATATACTTTTAATGTTTTTTTTTAATAGATTTTTTTGAAAAAAATTTTATTTGTTAATATTTAATAAATTAATTATTTATTAAATTTTATTAAACTTTATTTAATAATTAATTAATAATAAAAATTGAAATAAAAAATATTATTATTAAATTATATTTTATTTTTAAAATTTAATATTATTATTATTATTTAAATTTATAAATCTAATTTTATTAATTAATTTATTTTATTTTCTTTATTAAATTCTAATTTTAATATTAATAATAAAAACAATTTTATTTAAAACTAAATTATTTATTAAAAAAGAATATATTATAAATGATTATATAAATATTTAAATTATATAATAAATATTTTTTATAAAAAAAAGTTTTATATTTAATAAATTATTTACAAATAATTTATATACAAAATAAATATTGCTAAAATTTTATATCCATTTTACATTCAAATCAATTTTATAAAAGTTTCCCAAATTATATTTAAAATATTTTTTTTAAAATTAAAATATAAATTGAAAATCTTTATATAATTTATATCTTATATTTAATTTAATATAGCTTTATATTAAAATATATTTAATTAATATATTTTATATTAATTAATAAAGCTTTTTAAAGGTTTTTAATTAATATAATTTATATTATAATTAAAACTAATATTTAAATTTTATATTAAATTAAAATAATTATATAAATTATAAAATTATATATTATAAATATATATTTATATAAATATTCGAATTTATATAAATATATAATCTTTAAATCCTTATATACAATTGAAACACTATTTTAAAATATTATATATATTTTTTTAAAAATTTTTTAAAATTAATATACTTTTTTTTATAATTAATAAAATAAAATTAAAATATAAAATATTAATTATAATTTTTAAATTTATTTAATAATTTAATTAAATTAATTATAAAATATATAATTTAAAAATTATAAATAAAATATTTAATAGTTTTTGATATTAAAAAGCTAAAAATAAAACTTATATAAATATATATTTTTTTAATATTATATTATTAATAATATTATTTTTTTAATTTTTATAATTAATATAAATTATTAATATTTTATTTAAATTAAAATTAAAATATATTAATTAAAAATTTTAATTATATTTTATAATTTAATATTAATTTTATATATTTTATAAATAATTTAAATATTTTATATTAATTTTAATATATTAATATAATAAAAAATATTATAATTAAAATATTATAATATTAACATTATAATATTTTAAAATTTTTTAAATAAATAAATTGCTAATCTTTAATAAATAATTTGTATTTTGTGGATAAATAAATTGATTATATAGATTTTTTAATAAATTTTAATAAATTTTGATTTTTTTTTTTTAAAATTATTTATATTTTTTATATTAATTTTTATATTAATTTTATAAATAAATTATATAATTATAATATTTATATTAATATTTATAAATATTAATAAAATTTACAAAACAAGTAAAAAATTTTATAAATAATTTATAAAGCAAATATATTATAAATATTTATATAAAACAAAATTCTTTTTATATAATTTATAAATATTTTAATAAAATTAAATATATTTGTAAAAAAAAATAATATTAATAATTAAAAAAAAATTTTAAACAAAAAAAAATATTATTTGGATTATAAATAATATATTATTAAATAATCTAAATTAAATTTTTAATTAAATAATTTGGATTATTATAAACAAATTTATAAATATAAAAAAAAATTTTTTAAAACAAATAAATTATAACAAAAAAAATAAATTAAATTTTGAAAATAATATAAGATTTTAATAATTTAATTATTATTTTTTTGTTTTTTTACAAATTTAATTAAAAAAAAATTTATAAAAAATTATAAATTGTTATTTTTAAATTTTTATAAACATTTTTTATATAATTTTTTTGATATTAAAATAAAGATTATAAATCATAAAAACTTTATTATTAAAAAACTAAAAGAATTTTCAAAATTGTTTAATTATAATATTTAATTTCAAATTATTCGTTTTTTATATAATTTTAATTAGAATTTAGAAAATATAAAAATTTATAAATAATAAATATAATTTATTTAATATAATTTTTTATAAAAAATAGATCAAATTTTTTTATTAATTTTATTAATTAATATTATATAATAAATTAAAAATAATTGTTTCGAATTTATTAAATATATTAAAAATTGATATTATTAATTTTAATAATAATAATAAAAATATCGAATTTGTTAATATATTTAATAAATATTTTGAAAATATATTTATATTTAAAAAGTAATTGAAAATATTTGTAAAGCAAAATAATTATTAATAAAATATTTTTAATAATTAATAATTAAATATTAAACAAAATTAAATTAAAAACTTTTAATTTATGGATTTCAAAAAGGATTGTTTATTTATATTTAAATTTTTTTAAAAATATTATTTTTAAATAATATATATATTATAATAAAAACTTTGTAATTATTATAAATATTTAAAAAAAAATAAAAAATTATATTTATATAAATCTTTTTGATATAATAAATATATTAGTTAATAAATATTTTTATAAAAAGTTTATAAAAAATTAGTTATTATTTATTTAATTATTATTATTAATTAATTCAAATAATTGGATTTAAATTTTATATAATATAATATAAATACAAATTATTATATAATTAATTTTTTTATTTAATTAATATAATAAAGAATAATATTATTTTTTTTTTATTAAATATAAAACTTTTGATTTTATAATATTATTTTATAATTGTTTATTATTGATAAAAAATTATTTTTGTTTAAATAATTTAAATAATTTGTAATTGATATATGGGCTTTTTTTATTATTAAATTTATATTGAAATTATATTATTTTAAAATCAAAAAATAATAAAAATTTAAATAAAAATAAAATAAATTAAAAATTTTTATAAATAAAATAATTTAAAAAATTTATTCTTTAATTATTTAATTATTAAAATATTGAATCATTAATATAATTAATTTTTTTATAATAAATTTTGTAATAAATTTTGTTAAATTATTATTATTATTTTTTTATCAAATTTTAATTAATAATTAAATATATATATATTATTAAAAAAAAAATATTAATAATATATAATTTATTTGTAAAAAACAATTTTTTTATTAAATAATAATTTGGATTATTTAATTAATTAATATTAAATAATTAAATAATATTAAATAAATAAATAATATTAAATAATTAAATAATATTAAATAATTAAATAATATTAAATAATTAAATAATATTAAATAATCAAATAATATTAATTAATTAAATAATATTAAATAATTAAATAATATTAAATAGATTTATTATATCTTTTATTTTAATAATAATATTATATTTTATACTATCTACAATATATTTTATATTTATATTTATATTCATAATATATCCTACATCTACATCTATATCTACATTATATTTAACATATACTCCATCCATATCTACATTATATTCAACCTATCCTACATCCACATCTATATCCATAACATATCCTGCACCCACATCCGCATCTATATTATATTTAATATATCCTACATTTATTTTAACAATAATAATAATCCAAAATAAAAATAATAAATATTAAAAAAAAAATATAAAAAATTAAAATAATAAAAATAAAAAATAATAATAATTTTTAAAAGGAAAATAATAAATTTTTATATTAAAATAAATTTTTGTTTTTAAAAAAATTGATTTTTAATTAATTAATAATTTATTAAATTAAATATTTTAAATATTGTTTAAAATTATTTTTAATTCAAATTTTTGATTAAATTTAATAATTATAATAAAAAATATTTTAGAAATTTATAAATAAAAATCAAATATAATATTTAATAATTTAAATTTAATTTATTTATATTTTAAAATAAATATAAAATATAAAATTAAATATAGAAATATAATAAATATTATTTTTTGGAAATTTTTTATTAAAATCGATTTGGATATAAAATAAATAAATATTTGTATTTAATAAAATAATAATTTTATATTTGATTTAATTTATATACAAATAAAATAAAATATAATTTTTTAGTTTTAATATTAAATATTAAAAAATTATATTCGATTTAATTTATATATAAGTAAAATAAAATATAATTTTTTAGTTTTAATATTAAATGTTAAAAAGTTATATTTAATTTAATTTGTATATAAATAAAATCAAGTATAATTTTTTTAATTAAATATTTGTATTTAAAAGTTTATATATTTTATTTTATTTATATAATTTTAAAAAATTATATTTTATTTTATTTATATTTTTTCAAAATTAAATATAATTTTTTAATTTTAATATTAAATATTAAAAAATTATATTTAATTTAATTTATATATAAATAAAATAAAATATAATATTTGTATATAATAAAAAAACAATTTTCCTTATATTTAATTTAATATATAATATTTGTATTTAATAAAATAATAATTTTATATTTGATTTAATTTATATATAAACAAAATAAAAACAAAAAATATTAAAATAATATTTTATTTAAAATTTACTTAGAATTCCCTTTTAATTTTAATAATTATTTTTAATTTTTGATTTTTTAAATAATTATTTTAAGTTTTTAATTAAAATATTTAAAAGCTTATTCCAATAATTATAATCAAAACTATTTATATTTTATTTTAAGAATTATAAAATCATAATAAAATTATATATAATTTATTCTAAATTATATTTAAAATAATATATAATTTATTTCAAAAATTATATAAATATAATTATTATTTTTTTTTCTTTTTTTTCTTTTTATTTTTGTTTTATAATTTTTTATATATTAAATATAAAATAAAAAAAAAAATTCTTTTTAAATAATAAAATTAATAAAATAAATAATTTATTATATTTTTTATAAAAATTTAATTATTTTTGAAAATCAATAAATTTTATTTTATAAATAAATATTAATTGAGAATAATCAAATAAATTTAATATTTTATAATAAAAATAAATTTTGTTTTTAAAAAAATAAAATTTTAAAAGTTATTATTATATTAATTATATATAATTATAATTATAATATTTATATAAGATAAATTAAATTTTATTAAAATTAAATAAAAGAAAATTAATAATATAAACGATTTTTTTAAAATATTGTTTTTATTTATTTATAATAAATAAAAAAAAAATTATAATAAAAATAAAAAAAATCTATTAATAATAAAAACGAAATATCTTATTTTTTTAATAATTTTGTTTTTTAAATTAATTAAAAATATTAATATATAAATTTTTTATATTAAAAAAATAATTCAAAATAATAAAAGGCTTTTTTTTGTAAAAATTAATATTATTATAAATAAAATTAAGGTATTTAAGAATTTTAGGGATATTTTTAATATATTAATTTATAATTTTGAATAAAATCGGAATTTTTTTTTTTAATAATTTATATAATATAATAAAAAAATATATATTTTAATATTTAATTAAAATAAAATTGTTTTTAAATAATATATTAATAAATAATTATAATAAAGTTTATACAAAAGTTTAAAATAAAATAAATTTTAATAAAAAAATCCTATAATCTTTTTTTATTTATATTTAAAATTTAATTTTTAATTATATTAATAATTTAATTAATTTTAATAATATAAAAAATCTATTTTTTGTATTTTATAATAAATTTTGTAAATATTGAATTATTTATAAAAAATTTTTTAATATATTTAAAATTAATAAAAAAAATTTCAAAATTTATTTTAAAAACAAAATAATTATATTTTATTTATTTTATTATTTAATTTATTTTTATATTATATAAATATTTAATTTTTATTTAATTATTTTTATTTAAAAATATATTAAATTTAAAAATAATCAAATTAAAATTATTAGAATTTTGATTTTAAACTTTAAATATAAATTTTATTTAACAATTTTTGAATAAATATAAAATATTAATAATACTTTAAAAAAATATATTATATTAAATTATAATAAAAAATATAAGGATAATAATAGTTTGAAATTATTTAATATATTTTTTTTTTATATTTAAAAAAACAATTTTAAATTTTATAAAAATTTTATTAATATTATTATAAAAAAAAATAAATATAATATTAAAAAAAATAATTTAATATAAAAAATATTATAAAATATAATAAAGTTTAATTTTTATAATTAAATTTAATCTTAATTGTTTATCCAAAATAATTTAATAATATATTTAATAAATTAAGGGTTTTGAAGGTTTTATTTGGGTATTATATTTTATTTAGATATTATATTTTATTTAAATATTATATTTCATTTAGATATTATATTTTATTTAAATATTTAATTAAACTTTATCATTATTTTTAATTATTAATATTAAATTTTTAAAAAAATTTAAAAAAAAAAAATTTATAAATAAAAAAGAAAATATAAAATCAAAATTTTTTAATAAAATTATTAAATAATAATTATTTTTTTAATTAATTAAATGATATAAAAGTTTAATATAAATATTATTTTATATATAATATTTTTTTTAAATTTAATATATTATAATTACAATTTTCTTAATAATATAATTAATTTATATTATATTATAAATATATACAAAAATTTTTATTTAAAAAATAAAGATTTTGAATTTATTAATATTACTTATAATATTAATGTAAATCGTTTTATAAATCAAAATATTAATAATTATATTTTAAAATATTTTTATTATTAATATAATAAATTTTTGTTTTGTTTTAATATATATTTAATTATAATAAATTTCAAAATAATATTAAACAAAATTCTTTATTATTATTATAATAATAAAAATAAAATTTTGATAAATAATAAAATAATATTATTAAAAAAATAATATATTATTATATCAAAATAATTTGATTTAAATATTATAATATTTTTTAATATAATAAAATTTTTAAATAAAAATCTTAAAATTTTTATTATTTTTTTTAATAAAAAATTAATAATTTAAATTTATTTAATATTTAAAAAATTAAAAATAATTAAAGTTAAACTTTCGATTTTATTATTTTAATTAATAATTTTTTAATTTTATAAAAATATTTTTATATTCAAATTTTTTAAAACTTTTTATATTAAAAAAAATATATATATTTTAAAATATTTGTAAATTATATTAATTAATTAATTTATAATATTTTAAAATAAATATATAATATTAAACAATATAATTCTTAAAACCTTTAATATTCCAAAACAATCATTAAATATAACTATTTTTTTATTAATATTTTGCTTATTATAACTTATTAAAGTTTATAATTTGTATATTTCAAATATAAAAAAAACTTTAAGATATAAATTAATATAATTTTTTAAAACAAAAAAAATAATTTTTTTATAAAACTTAATACAAAAAATATTATTTAAATAAATTTCCAATTTATTTTTACCTTTTTTATATTAAATATATAAATTAAAAAAAAACAAAAAAATTTGAATATAATTTTAGTTAAAAATTTTGATAAATAAAATATATAAGATTTATTTCGATAAAACAAAAATATACAAATTGTGATTTAAAATAAAATTAATATTTAAAACAAAATTTGTATTTAAATTATAATTAATAATTAATTTATTTTTATTTAATTTAATTTTTATATACATTTTATAAATTTGATTATTAATTTAAAAATTAATATATAAATAATATAATTAAATATTTCAAATAATAATAAGATTATTTAACTTTTTATAAATATTATTAATATTAATTATAATAAAAAAAATTTTGAAATTAATTATAATTTATTTGTAAATTAATATACAAATATTAATTAATAATTTATAATTTGGATTAATATTATAATCAATAACTTTTTAATAAAATTTATTAATTGAATTAAATAAAACAATAAAAATTTAGCTTTTTTTTAATAAAATTTTTAAAACTAAAAATAAACTTGTTTTTTTATATATTAATTAAAATTTATATTAAATCCAAAAAAAATCTAAAATAATTTTATTTATAAATTCAATATATAATATATAAAAAAATTTATATCATTACAATCCTTAATATATATATTTTTTTTTAATATAATTTGAAATTTTAAAAATAATAAAAAAATTGATTTATTAAATAATAATATATAATTTAATACATTAATTATAATTTAAATTATTATTAATTAATTTATTTTAATATTTTTGAAAAAAAATTTATATTTTTTAAATAAACAAAAAAATCCTTTAATAAAATATTAAAAAAAATATTTGAAAATATTAAATCCAAATATAAAAATTATATTATTAAATATATTTATTTTTTTGATTTTATTATTATTATAATTATCGAAATTTTTTTTATTAAATATTTAAAAATTATTATTATAATATTAATTATTTTTATTAATTATATTTCAATTATTTTAATTATTATTATATAAATTTATATTATTTAATTTTTAAAAATTAGATTATCGAATAAAACAATAATTTCGATTTTAATTTATATTTATAATATTATAAAATATAATTTATAATTTATTTTTAAAAAAAAAGAAAAATTATTTGTTTTTAAAAAAAAAAAAAAATTGTTTGTTTTTAAAAAAAAAATAAGATTATATATTTTTGAAGAAAAAATAAAATTATTATTATTATAATAAAATTTTTTTTTATAATTATTTATTTTCGAAAAAAAAGAAAGACTATCTATTTTCGAAAAAAAAGCAAGGCTTTATACCTTCGGAAAAAGAAAAAGACTGTTTGCCTTTAAAAGAAAAGTAAAGCTTTATATTTTCAAAAAAAAAATAAGATTATATATCTTCGAAAAAAAAGCGGGGCTATATATCTTTGAAAAGAAAACGGGATTATATACTTTTGGAAAAAAAGCAAGGTTGTTATAATCTTAATAAGATTTTTTGAAATATATTTCGATCGAAAATATAAATAAATTGTTAAAATATAATATATTTATTTTTTTTATTATTCTGTTTATTTTTTTTTAATATTATATTTTGTAAATAATTTAATTGAAAATTCGAAATTCGATTTGAATTTGATATTTAAAATAAATTAATTAAAAAATAATTAATATAAAATATAATTTAATATATAATTTTGGAATAAAAAAAAAGAAAAAAATTTAAAAAAAATAATATTCAAAAAAATAATAATTGTACAATATTTTTTTAATAATAATAAAAATTAAAAATTAAAATAAATATATTTTCGTTTTTATTATTTTATTAAATTAAATATATATTCTTTTTATTTATTTGAATTAGTTTTTTTATAATTTATAATATATAATTAATAATTTCATAAAATATTATATCGAAATTGTATAAAATTATTAAAATAAACTAAAAATATTATATTAATAAATAATAATTAATTTTATATTTTTTTATATTATTTTTTTTATATTTTTTTTTTATATTTTTTTTCCTTTTTTATTTATATATTTTATTTGATTTTTAATTATTTATATTAATTTTTTTTCGTTTATAATTATAATTATAATTAATAAATTTGAATTTGTAAAAAAATATAATTATAATAAATATATACAAAATATTCTAAATTAATATCAAAATTCAATTAATGTAATTATATTTAATTAAATATTTAATAAATTAT
>JANPYM010000011.1:23668-86420 GCA_025890175.1 Ciborinia camelliae
TAAAGAAATTTAGTTAAAGAAATTTAATTATATATAAATAATAAATTTAATTAAAAATTTAATTAAAGAAATTTTGGATTAGTTATTCAAAAAATTCAATTAAGAATTTAGTTAAGAAATTTTTAGATTAATTATTCAAAAAAATTCAGTTAAATATAAACGAAAAATTTAATTAAAGAAATTTAATTAAAAAAATTCAGCTATATATAAATAATAAATTTAACTAAAAATTTAGTTAAAAAATTTTTGAATTAATTATCCAAAAAAATTTAGTTAAATATAAACGAAAAATTTAATTAAAAAAATTTAGTTAAAAAAATTTAATTATACACAAACAATAAATTCAATTAAAGATTTAGCTAAAAAAATTTTGGATTAATTATCCAAAAAAATTCAATTAAAGATTTAACTAAAAAAATTCAGTTAAAAAAATTCAGTTATGTATAAATAATAAATTTAGTTAAAAATTCAATTAAAAAATTTTTAAATTAGTTATTCAAAAAAATTCAATTAAGTATGAATAAAAAATTTAGCTAAAGAAATTTAGTTAAAGAAATTTAGTTATATATAAATAATAAATTTAGTTAAAAATTTAGTTAAAAAAATTTTAGATTAATTATCTAAAAAATTTAATTAAGAATTTAATTAAGAAATTTTTGGATTAATTATTCAAAAAAATTTAATTAAATATAAACGAAAAATTTAGTTAAAGAAATTTAGTTAAAAAAATTTAATTATATATAAATAATAAATTCAGTTAAAGATTTAATTAAAAATTTTTTGAATTAGTTATCCAAAAAAATTCAGTTAAGTATAAACAAAAAATTCAATTAAAAATTTAGTTAAAAAATTTTTGAATTAATTATTCAAAAAATTCAGTTAAGGATTTAGTTAAAGAATTTTTGGATTAATTATTCAAAAAAATTTAGTTAAAAATTTAGTTAAATATAGATAATAAATTCAGTTAAAAATTTAGTTAAAAAAATTTAGTTAAGGAATGATTTAATTAATATATATAATTTATTTTAATCTTTATATATTAAATTTTTAATTATATTTATAAATAATTATTATTATTATTTTAAAATATAATATATTTTTATTTTATATATTTTTTAATTATATTTAATATTATATATTAAACTTTAATTAATTATTTTTATATTTATTATTATATAAATTTTATCAAACATTATTTTTTATATTATTATTATTATTATTATTATAATATAAAAAAGATCAATTATATAATTTATATATCAATTATCATTTTTTTATGATATAGCTTAAACGTTTATTAATATTATAAAGCATAGATTATAAATTTAATTAAAAATTCAATTAAGGAATTTATTTATAATATAATCTAAGCGTTTATTAATATAGTAAAGCACAAACTATAAATTCAGTTAAGGATTCAGCTAAAAAATTCATTCTAAGTATGATTTGACCGTTCTATTAAACCCTAAAAAAAGATTTGTTTTTTATTAATATATTTAAAATTCGTTAATAATATTATTTTATATATTATTAACTTTAATATTTTATTAAATAAATATAAAGATATTTTTTATATCTAATATTATTTTAAATATTATTAATTTAATTAATAAATTACTTTTTAAATAAAATAAAAAAAATTATTAAAATAAAAAATATAAAAAATTAATTAAATTAATATTAATTTAAAAACTTTTTATTATTTTTTAAATAAAATTTTTATTATTTTTTTAAATAGTTGATAATATATTATCAATTATTATTTAAATAATAATACCCTATTCAATATAAAATTTTGTATATTTTCAAAACCTTTTTTGTTTAATTATAAAAATTTGTTTTTGTATATATTAAATAATTTAAAAATTAAATATTATACTAAAGATTTATTATCGATTAATATCGAACACTAATAATCGCCAATATATCAATTTTATACTTAAATTCTATACCCAGACATCTTTTTTATTTTTATTGTCTTTGGATTTATAATAATAATAAGAAATTATTAAAAAACAAATATTTTTAATTTATAATATTATTTTTTTTTAATATTTTTTTAATTTTATAAAAATTAATTAATTTTGAATAATAAAGATAAATAGGTTTAATAAAAATTATAAAGATATTTGTAAAATATTGGGTAATTGTTATAAAAAAAATAAAAAAAAATATAATATTAATAAAATGATTAATTAAAAAAAAAATATAAAAAGATATAAAAAATAATATTAATAAAAATTAAGGATTTGAATTTTGAATTATAGGAATAAAAAGAATATAAATATTTTAAATAATAAAAAATATAAAGTTTAATTATTTAATAAAAAAATTAATAAAAGTTTTTTTTTTTATATTAAAAAAGAATTTTTAGGTATAAAATTTTAAAAATAAAATTATTAAAATAATTTATAATATTTAATTAATATTTATTAAATATTTACAAAATTTTTAATAAATTAAAAAAAATAGGGTAATATAAATATATAATATCAAAATATATTTTATCCAAAATCAATATTTTATTAATAATATAAACCTTAAATTAATAAAAAATAAATTATTATTTAAAAATTATTATTTATATAAAAGAATAATTATAGGGATATAAATTAAAAAAATGTTTTAATATATATAAATAATAAATTTTAATAAATAAAACTTTTTAAATAAAACGTTTTAAAAAAAAAGATTTTATTATAAATTTAAAAATAATAAAAACAAAAAAAATGTTTAAATATAAAATTCAAATTAAAAACTAATATATTAATAATTATTAATATTTGATATTGATTAATAACAAATTTTTAATATAATATTTAATTTTTAAATTATTTAATATATATAAAAACAGGTTTTTATAATTAAACAAAAAAAGTTTTGAAAATATATAAAACTTTATATTAAATAAAGCATTGTTATTTAGATAACAATTGATGATGTATTATCAATTATTTAAAAAATAATAGGAATTTTATTTAAAAAATAATAAAAAGTCTTTGGGCAAATATTGATCTAATTGATTCCTTACATTTTCTATCTTAACAATTATTGTAAACAATATATTATTATCCTTATTATTCTTATATATTATTAATATTATTTAAAATGTTAATTCCGATATTATAATTTGTAAGTAATTATAATTATATTATTATTCTATTTTTATTTTGTTATTCTATAATAATATTATTATATATTTTAATAATTTTATAATTAATAATATTTTTATTTATAAATTTTTTTGTAAATAATATTTCAATATTATAACTATAAATTCAGGATTTGTTATTACAAGTTTATTACAATCTTTTTTTGATATTAATATTATATTATAAAAATTTATTTTCCTTTTTTTTAATATTTTTATTTTTAAAAAAGAATTTCGTTTTTTGAAGATTTTGATGTTTTAGGGCAATTGTTTATTTAATACTCGAAATTATTACAATAAAAACAATTTTTATTTAATTAATGTTTTTTGCACTATTTCACTAAAATTTTTAAATATTTAATAATTTTGTATTTGTTATTATTTAAATTGCTTTTTATTATTTATAAATTGATATTATTTGATTTATTGAAAAAGTTTAATATAGTTTTGGGATTAAACATAATTTTTTTTAAAAAAAAAAAATTTTATGTTTGTAAAAAGTTTTTTGTATTTTAAATGGTCGTTTTTAATTTTTTATATATATTAAATAATTGGCTATTAAAATTTGTATATATTTTTATTAAGATTTTTTTATTAAATTTTATTTAATAATTAATTGTAATTATATATTTTTTATTATATTATAATATATTTTATAATAAAAATTCGAAATAATTATTTCAGTTTTGTATTAATTATTTATTTTTCATTTGTATTTTTTATATTTTCAAATTTGTTTTTAATTCTGTATCTGTGGGGCTATATTGGGAGAACAATTAATCTTTTAATAGATTCCAATTTTGAAATATTATAATAATGAATATATTATTATTTAAATAAACTATTTGGATTTTTTTTTAATATAATTAATAATAAAATTTTGTGTTACTATAGCTTATTCGATTAGGCTATATATGTTCTCTAATATCCATTATTTAGAGTCTAACATTGTTTTTGCCTGTGTCTAGGAGTAAAAATGCTTTAAATTGAGATTGGTCCCTAATGAATATATTATTAATAGCTGTGTATGTGTGTATTTCGCTTATAATTGTAATCAAATCTTTGATATCGAGAAATAATTATTTGATTAAATAAATATTTGTAAAAAATATTATTCTTTATTAAATTAATATTTTTTTATTTATTTGTAATTTTTTATTAAATTGTTTGGTTAAAAAATAATTTTATATTATATTGAAAATTGTTAATTGTTTTTTTATTATTATTATATATTTTTTTTTGTTTTGGTTTTTTTAAAGTTTTAATTTTCAATTTTTGTATTATAATAATATATTAAAATTTTATAAAAATATAAAAATTTAAGAATAAAATATAATTGTTATTTTTTGGAGTAAAGTTTTAGATTTGTAAAAATAAGGATTACAAAATTATTTGTTAATTTAATAAATAAAATAATATATTTTTTTTGTTTTTCTTTTAATTATTATAAAATAATAATATTATTTTTTAATATTTATATTATAAAAATAAATTATTTTGTTATTTTTTATTAAATAAAAGCAAATTGTTTTTATTGTTTGATCTTGGTTTTTGTATTATTCAACTAAAATTTGTTAAAAATAATTTTTATTTATTTATATTATTTAGTTTAAATTTTTGCTTTTTATTTTTTCCTTTTTCAATTAAAATTTTTTTTTTATTTTCGTTTTTTATTTATAATCATTTTAATATAAAATCGAAATTATTGTTTTATTAGAGTTATTATTTTATCTAACTTTTTGTATTATAATTGATTATAGCTTTTAAATTTTATAGGATTTTTAATCCCTAACCGCAATAAAATATTAATTAAAACGAAATAAATTTATTAAATAATAATAATTAAATAACGAAGTTTTTTTAATTAAATAATATAAATTTGATTTGAAAATTGTTATATAAAAGATTTATTTTTTTTTTAAAATAAAATATATTGAAAGTTGTTAGTATGGTTGTTTAGTATAGTTTTAGGCTAGCAATATTGTTTATTTAAGAGCTTTCTTTTATAAAATCTAAATTCTACAATTAATCAATCAATTTTTAATTTTATAAACCTTTTTATCGTGATTTGAATTTCAATAGGTTATAAACCTGGTTATGTGTAGCTATTAGGTGGAAGAGGTTTATGGCTTTGTTAGGCATTAAAATAAATATTTGTGCTAAATAACGATTTGGGTGTATTTGATTTCAATAATTTCGAATCTTTAGTTTTTGATGGTTTCGAATTTCAACGGTTTTGTTAGGTATTAGAATAGGTATTTTTATTAAACGACGATTTGGGTGTATTTTATTTCGATGGTTTTGAATTTTTTAGTTATTTCGAATTTCAAATCGATGGTTTTGCTAAATATTAAAATAAATATTTGGGTATATAATGAGTTTATGAACGAATATATACAATTTTGATTTTGTTAGGTTTTAGAATAAACATTTGTGTTAATAATAATGTATTTTATTTCGAATTTAAAATAAATCGATAATCTTGTTAAATTTTAGAATAGGATGATAGTTTTGTTAGATTTTAGAATAAATATTTATATTAAATAATGATTTGGGTGTATTTTATTTCGAATTTAGATTTCGAATTAATAGCTTTGTTAGGTATTAGAATAGGTATTGCTTTGTTAGGTTTTAGAATAGGTATTCGATTTAATAATGGATGGCTTTGTTAGAATAGGTATTCGATTCAACAATAGTTTTAAATCGATAGTTTTGCTAAACTTTAGAATAAATATTTACGTTAAACAACAATTTAAGCGCATCTTATTTCAACGATTTCGAATTTCTAGATTACGATAGCTTCGAATTGATAGTTTTGTTAGGCTTTAGAATAGGTGTCTATAATATTAGGATATTGGGGATGTGTTAGGAATAAGGGGTGCTATAAGGAATGAAGGCTAGAGTTAGAAGGCTAGAGTTAGAAGGTTAGGGCTAGGAGGCTTTATTATAACCTTTTTGTACGAAAAGGTATGTTGAAAGTCGTTGTTAGTATGGTTGTTTAGTATAGCTTTAGGCTAGTAATATTGCTTATTTAAGAGCTCTCTTTTATAGAATCTACGATTCTACAATCAATCAATCAACTCTTGATTCCATGAACCTTTCCATCGTAATCTGAACTTCAACAAAATATAATATTACGGAGTGTAAATAATAAAAATTATATAATTAAAATAATATTTTATAAAAAAAAAAGGAAAGAATTTATAAAATCCTTTCTTTTATGATTAAAAGATTTAAGGTTCGATTTAGGTATGTGATGCTTGGCATCACGTGCTGTGGAATCGAGCTCTGGTTCCTTATATACTCCTATTAGCTCTTTTTTATAAAGAAACATTGATTTAATAAAAAAAATATTATAAACTAATAAATCAAATTAATGTAAATATTGGAGAATCAGGTCACATGGTTTCCGGTCACATGATCAGGAATCACGTGATAAGCTATACCGCATAGGGTATGGGGGAGTAGCATATAAGGGCAGCTGGGCTGCCATCAAATACATACTACTTAATTAAATCAATCTACTATAATTCTACCCTAGTATTCCTTCCTACCGTATTACTGGTCATCCCAGGATATACGATTAATAGTAAATATTAATATTTTAAAAAAGTTTAAAAATTCATTATATAAAACTTTAATTAATAAATTAATATATAAAATTAAAATTATATTATATTTTATATTAATTGATTGATATTAGTTTCAAAAATATTAATAAGTATTAGAGTTAAATAATATATGGAATAGTATTAAAATAATTTAAAATAATTTATTTTCAAACAAAAAAGTTTTTAAATTATAGAAATAATTTTGAAATTTATTAATTTTTAAATTTTCATTTTATAAAAAAAGAATACAATTTGTTATATTATTAATATTATAATTAAATTAAAAAAAGTTTATTATAATTTAATATTGTTTTTTCGTTTTTAATAATATTTTTCTTAAATTATTAGTAAATTTAAAAGATTTGTATTATAAATTTTAACTTTCCAAAAATAATATTCGTTATTTATATAAAATATTTTAAAATAATTTATTTTAAAACAAAAAAACTTTATAATCATTTTAAACCAATTTTTTAATTTTTCAATCTTAAAATTTTAGTTTTTAATTTGAAAGTTAAAATAATCACCTATTTTATTTTAACTTTTCAAAAAAAGATACACAATTTTTTACACATTAATATTATAACAAAATTTAAAATTATTTCAATAACTCTAAGTCTATACTTCCTCTTCGTTCCCGTAGCCTGGGCATTCCAATAATCCCTGCAAAAATGAAAACCCCATTTCATTTTGTACGGCCAAATCTAACCACGCTTGGATCAAGCTTTTGACATCTGAGCAATTTGAATTGCTTTGAGTGAAGAATTAGAACGGAACCGATTGAACTTTGGTTGTGTTGCTATCTGAATATTCCACTGCGCCGTATTGTGCTGTGCTTTGCCACATAGATGCAGCACATCCAACTACAATCGGAAGTAAGCCCGTAAGAGTACCAAACAAAATTGATTCACTTTACGGCACGGTTGTTGACCCTGGAAACATTTTTGTCGAAGAAAATTCATAGCAATTTTAAGAGGCCTTCAACACCCCTCTCCGTCTCGCTGTCCTGAATCCAGTCAGGGATCAAGGAACGATTGAAGAGTCCTCCTACACAGAAGTAGAAGCATTCGCAGCTGCAAGACGTGCAACGAATGGTTCCCTTACCCATACTGCATAAGTTTTCTGACTTGCCCAATCAAGGCCAGACTTTGGACCAAGAGGTCTGCAGATGTCAAAATTCCAAATCATTTTTGCTAAAATAAGACGGAGCTCGAGATATGCTAGCTTGTAGCCCACGCAGCTGCGGGGTCCCAAAGAGAAAGGTTGGTGCGCGTCTTTTCTATCATTGATGAATAATGATGAGGGCTGTTGATTTTCTAACCAACGTTCGGGAATGAACTCATTTGGTTGATGGAAATTAGTGGACGAATGGCTAGCTCCATACTGCATGTAAGAGACACAAGTCTATGAGAATTCCCAAATTAGCCACGAGCGAGTTGCAAAATGAGTAATATAATTAGGAGCTGCCACTCACCCCGGCTGGTAACCACTCCCCACAAACTGTGTCGCCACCTTCGGGCACAACTCGGGGCATGCCCAGCGGAACTGGTGCGCAGATACGAAGTCCTTCCTCGATGACAGCCGACAGATATGGTAACTTTACCAAACTTTCAAGATCCATATCTGATTCTTCTTTGAATGTACTCCGTATCTCGTTGGTTAATCTCTTCAGGGTATTGGGATACTTGGTCAAATAATTGGTTGTACTTGCTAGAGTTGTAGCAAGAGAATTACTACCAGCAATAATGACGATGGCAGCTGTTGATTCAATTTCAGCTTCACTGAGATTTTGCTTTGAGCGTGATAAATGTGATAGGAAGTCAGGACGGTCAGTTTGTAATTGCAATCGACGCTGAACTTTCTCTCTTGCATTTTCGAAATGATCGCGTTGTTTCTGCAACGTAGCTTTGGGTACAGACATCATCAGAAGCTTGAAAAGCCACGGATAATAGCGAAAAGAAGCTGAGATAACTGCAGCCTTGAAGTGGAATATAATTAAGGCAACCCAGGAATGATATTCGGTTTTCTCGAGACAATCAAAAGACTCGCCAAAGGCTAGATCTCCAATGATGTCGAATGTTGTAAAGTTGTACCATTTCACGAGATCCAAATCTGTATATCCCTTAGATTTATCAATCTGTTCGTGCAGTCGGGTGATCAATCTATCGACATGTGTTTTAACAAGTGGCTCTTGAGCCTTCAAGGCCTTGTCTGTAAATCCATACGCCCAAGCCCGACGGATACGAAAATGATCGTCATTGTTCGCATTTAGGATAGATGGTGCTCTATCACTAGGTGGAGGAACCCAGACAGGATTCTTGGGGAATTGCTTATGGCCAGTCCGCTGTCCATAAATATCTTTGCATGCTTTCGCATCAATGAAAGAAACTTCATTTGGAGCTAATCTCACTATGTTGCCATATTTCTCATGCATCTTGTGAATGCAATGAACCAGATCGCCCGATTGCATTGAGCGAACGAAAGGGATTCGGCTTATCGCCCATAGTTTAGGACCAGGGAAACGAGCGAGTGGGTGGTAGTATACATTGTAGATAATTCGAATGAAGATATTCTGTCATGATACAAATTAGATTAAATGTAGAGCAAGAAGAGTTTCATAAACGTTGACAAGAATATAAAGAGGTTACTTACCAAAGCTACAATCACAACAATAATTGCGAAAAGATCAATAAAGCTAGTCTTCTCAAAGCCAAGCTGAAAATACTTGAATATTGTCATGATTCACAATTCTTTATATGAAATGAATACCTATGTGGGTAGATAGATAATAACAATTTCTAGTTGAAAAGTTGTATGTAAGGAAATATAATATTTGAGAAGAAAGGAGCGAGCTATTAATACTGGTATTAAAAGTAGTAATCAATATGGAGTTGCTTCTATTTACATACCCGATTCGCCCGATTCACGGCTATCGTAAGAAAACAAATGGCCCGGTATTTTAATAACTGGACATTTTGGTTTTGGTTATTAAATCGAGTATAAAATTATTCGATCTATATTGACCAAATCATATAAAAATCACATGTTTAGGGCACTGGTTAATAGAACAAAGTGGTCATTATACGCAATAAACTAACGTATAAACCCGCAACCCTACTTTCGAGCTCTTGACTTTCTCGACTCACTTAACGGCTCGTTTAAAAACCAATGACAGCGATCATTTTATTGTCCTCCAACAAGTACTAGGTACCAGGTACTATGTTCCTAGACTGATAGTCTAGGAACACTTAGCACGGCCATCGACTTCGAGAATAGTAGCACATTTGTAGCTTCCACCGGCGCTACATTTAGTGTTATCGCTGTCACGATGGGCATCCTTGCAAGCCGCACTACAATCTTGATTACCGGTATGAGGGTCCTGTGAAAATAAAAAGATAAATCAGCTTTTCTTTCGACTAAAGTAAAATATTCAAAACATAAGAATTATTTACCCCAGTAATGCAACAATGTTGGCCATTTGATAATAAGCATTGACAGAAAGTACAAGCTTGCACACTAACAGCGGTGATAAGGAGTAAGGCGATGGCAGAGAATTTAACCATTTTGACGATTTCAAAAGAATGGTTGATTAATGGGTGTTTTTTGATAAAATGAAAGTTGTATCGAAATCAAAGTGATATTACGAAGACCCTTCTTGATATAGATGGATAATGTTTATCTCTTATACGTTTGAAGTTTTTTAATTTTAAAATATATACTTTCTATGCGAATTAATAAAGTTACTATTACTTCTTATTCGAGAACAAGTATATTAATCTATAACTATACCAACCACATTTCTTTCAGATCTAACAATCCAATTGTCTTGTTTTACTCCTAAAACATGGATTCCCTATATATATCCCTAAGGGACTGATTAAATATAACTTTCAATTGTCAATCTGAATCTTAAAAGGTGGTGAAAGTAGTAGGTGATAACCCTGAGCTCAATCGTACAAACTATATATATCAGTATAACCAATCTCTATCATATCTATCTACCTCTACCTTTACCTCGAACTCTACCTCTTCTACCTTACTCGATTCGGCCAATTATTAGTGAAATTGGAAGGTGGACAATGCCTTAAATTTTAAAGCTAAAATAATATCTCTCCACATCCCTGTCTCTATAAAGGCTTATCTCATTTTTTAAACTCTCTTAGAAGATTTAATATTCTAATATTTTAGCTTCATTTTATATAGAATTAGCTTAGGACCTGTGCTACGGTAGATTTAGAAGAGTACCTGAGATATCAGGCATCTCTCCTCGCTCGATCGTACAGCCGTACGGCTGTACTATCTACCTTACGCATATAAAGAGCTTCGCCCTTTATAGGTGTAAGGCTCTTTAAGCAATACATTATATTTCACCCTCGATGCTTTAGCATCGTGACAACCTGGCTTATAAACAGCCATAGTTTAGATCTTCAATATATATCCTTTATCTCCGAAACAAGACTATTTTCTAGCAACTGTTCATTGTAAAAAAGTGTTCGAGAAAGGAGTGGCAGTTGAACAATGCCGCCAATTGGAACGTAGGGGACAAACAAGGTGCATTTATCTAATCAAATAAACTATTGTCCAGCTTTTATTACTAAAATTATTACACGCGTCACGTCAGCCTATAGGAATAGCATTATGAACGCTTTAAAAATAATGTTCAAAATTTTATAAATAATTTATTTAAATTAATTATTTTAAAATATTTTATATAAATAAATAATCTTATTTTTTGAAAAGTTAAATGTAATTAAAAAATATATAGGGTAAAAATATATTGTATTTTAAAAAGGCAATAATAATAATCTATAATTATAATTAAAGGTTTAATATATATAGATTGAGGAAAATCATGTAATTTTTATATACTTTATTTTCTTATACAATATATCTTTAGAAAATTAGAGAATTAAGTTATTATTGGTTTCAACTGGAGGGGGGGTAAAGTGTATAGAACTTCAATCTGTATGTATAATCTCTCTTGTCATTCCTAAGAAGCTATAGAGGTCGATCCCTTATATAGAGGTCGATGCCGTATTAGAATGCCTAGCATGTTCTAGTAGAATGCCTAGCATGTTCTAGTAGAATGCCTAGCATGTTCTAGTAGAATGCCTAGCATGTTCTAGTAGAGTGCCTAGCATGTTCTAGTACGTTCGTACGGCTAGTCACATAATTATACCGACAGTTATAAAGGATATAAAAATTTGAATATTATTAAATTGTAACACTAGCAAATTAATTGTAGTAAAAGGGAAAATAACAAAAATGTTTTTGTAATTAATATTAAAATAAGTAAGTCAAAGTTATTTTTTATATATCGAACCTTTACTTTGGAGGAAATGGAATTGAAGGAGAAAAGTGTATGTTTTAATTTCTAAGAGTTTGGTTATCCAAGCAAGAATTGTCCTAATCCCAAGGAGGTGAACTCCTCTGATGGTAAGACCTACACTCAGTAGGGAAAAAAGTAACTCCTGGTACAGACACATTACGAGTTACAGCGTAACATATCTGATTCGAGACACTCTACGAGCCAGGAGAGTTGTGATCCGGACTAATGTCTAAGGCTTTACCAGTAATTGGTGAGAAGATATGGTTATTTTACTATCAACTATTTAATCTAGCTACTCTGCCAGGAACCGGGCCAAGCCTCTTGATCCCAATAAGTTGGGTACATGGAACTCGCTTATACATAGGGACTTCCAATAGCTCCATCCATACTCACGCCAAAGTTTTCGCCATAACTCTGACGCCCTTCGAATCCATCTTCGGCATGGCGACTTGATAGTCATAAGTAAAATTCACGTCGCTTTCGTCTGTTTTGAATAACTTCATGTCAAACCTTTTGACTAGCGCAGCCGTGACGAGGTATAACTCTGCGTGAGCAAGCTCAATGCCTATGCATATGCGACCACCTTTGCTGAATGCCATTTGATACTTGCGACGTTCTCGGCCTTCATCCCCTAACCAGCGCTCTGGATTAAACACAAAAGGGTCTGGGAAAACAGTCTCGGCGGTATGGGCACTTAAAGTTGTTATGCTGATAGGCGTACCCGCAGGGATTTTATAAGATTTGCCTTTATTAATTGTCGACTTTACATGCGACGAGGGAGTATATGTCAGTTGCTCATCTGCGATACGAGCGGTTCTGGCTGTAACGCCAAAAGATAGACGATTCCCTTCTTCAATGACAGCCGAGAGATATGGGAGGCTCTCAAGTGTTGCCCAGGAAGGATTTATTGAGGTCGTATCGAGTTCAGCTCGAAGCTTCGCGATAATAGGAGGATTCGCAAGCAAATGATAGAAGATGATTTTGAGCGTTTGAGCAGGTGATTCTGTCCCTGCCAAGGCCAAAAGTGACCCTTCCTGTTGAAGGCGAAGCAAGCTTTTTTCCGGTGCCGGCAAAACAGCACTGTCAAGTACTGAGGCGAAGACGGATTCTTTTTTTGTTGGGCCCAAAGACTTCTGATTGCCCACCCCAGAGGATTTAGCACTCATCATAGCGAGTATCTCAGTGCGCACTCTCTGTCGTTTTGAGTCAGCAATGTTCAGTTGTGTTCAACAAGCCCAGATACTCACATCAAAGAGTGAATGCATGTCTACTAGACCTGGCGGCATGATTGGTTTGCTTATTGACAATGGAAGGGATTCTAAGAAATCGGGAATCCAAGGAAGGTGCTTGTTTATGTTAATTCCCATCAAAAGCTGGTAGCTATTGTGACGAAGTGTGGCGGCTTGAGTCTCATCTGATAGAACATCAACTTTATGGGCGAACAAAAAGTTCGTCACGACACTGCTAAGAGTCAGCTACATGATTCATATACTTTATTAAAGCCGTACTCATTAGAAAAAGCAAAGAACAAATCAGATAAATTGACGGGAGTCTGGTTTTTAGTATGTTTGCCGATCATTTCGCATAGCTGTTCCACCTTCTCATTAATCAATGGTTCAAGGTATAGAACGTTGCGTTTGCTGAAAAATGGGCTTAATGCCGCGCGCCGCTTTTTGTGAAGGTCATAACGAGCTGTTGTTCCCACGCCTCCTGGAACCCTAAGGGTTCGCAGCTGATACTCATACTTGTTTCTAGGTGACGCCGATGGAGCATAAACCGTATCTAGAAAGCCAACATCCTGGATATGAAGCTCATCAGGTGTAATTCGAACGATAGGACCTATAGTAAACTTGAAGTCAGTAATGCGCTACATATCTCTATTCAAACTTACCATATTGTTTGTGGAGTTCTTGGATTTTGAAGATATACTGTCCTGGCTGAATGACGTCGAAGTAGAACTCATACCACCATGTAAGTGCTGCAAGTTTCGGGCCAGGAATATGAGCTAGGGAATGAAAATAAATACGACGGATGGCCTCGGCAATTGTTAAAATCAATATCAAAACTGCACCGGTGCCTAGAAGCTGAGCGAAAGCCATTATGGATGATTCAAAAAGCTGGGTGGCTGCTTATGGCAACTTGCTTCAAGATAGAGTCTTAAAGGACATATTAAGGGATATAGCGGAGTTCTTGAAGCTGGTACACAATATTAGTCGATTTCATGTGCCGCATGATGGCATTCTTAATAATCAAACATTCGACAAATCATCGGAATAGAATCAGAATGCTGCGCCGCAAGATCCACAATGACCAGGCCGGTCAAACCCTATCTCTCACATTACATTTTAAGCAATGAGAACATGCAATCAAGGAAGATAAGCAGAAGAATAATGAATACTTTAGGACGCAAAAAATATGAGGATAGGTTGTGAGTGAGTGTGTATTCTCATTTTCACAAGGTGAATCGGTCCTATCATCTGCATTGTCAGAGTATGAAATGGGAGCCCCACTTTCAACTGCCTTGACGTGCATCTTTTGATAGGTACCATTCCAATCAATACAATTCCAAAGCTGTCCGCTACCAGTTTCGTTGTTTCCCAACGTATATGACAATGTGTCACCGGAGTTGCCGCACATTGTGTACTGAAGTAGACTGCCAAAGCAGTCCTTCGACAAGAGTTTTTCGGATGACAGTCAAACAATGGATTTGGTGGTAACTTCCGCCACAATTAATACTAGCTACTGGTAAGACCGAGGGGCACTTACGCATCAATAATGTAGACACTTTTGGGAGCATTTGAGGGGAGATTCATACTTGCGGGTGGTGTCTTCTTGTCCCCGAACGTTCATTTACTATATCGGATTACTGTGGGATACCTTGATGATAGAAGCAATGTCTCCCGGTGAGGCTCATGAGCCTTATCTCATGATATACCGATTTATCAGCGTTTGAAGATGGATAGAGTGAATAAAAAACCCCCTTCCACCCCTTCTCCATTCACCTTTCGCCACTCCGGACCTCCCATGCTCTCCTGGCCAACACTTGTTGACAAGAGGCCAGAACCTCATCATTCATAGTCAACTTAGACAATACCTGAAGTCCCAAGAACAGCAACCAAGGGTTTCATTACGAGATGCGCATCCATGAGAAATACGTCAGGTTTTTCGGAAGTCACTAAACATCACAGGAGCATTTTTTGAGGGCAGTACCAAAAAATGCCTGGTATGAAGCGAACTGGAGTAGTTTCTCTGTATAGCATCGAAAAGTATCGAAAAAGAGATGTCGGCATCCAACTCTACTCATTTTCGCTCGTGAGCCATTTCATGAACCTCCTAACCTCTTTCTCTTCCATACAAACAAGCCCTCATCTTTTCCAGCAAAACTTGGCATCGCAATTCTACAAACCAGTTCCCAAGAACTCATCTCCTTCTCAAACCACTCTTCCATGGTGCAATCACTAAGTCCGGTATATCGATTTGCATTTTGTGTTCCCACCACCACAATTGTATTACCTTTATAGGCGTTCAAAACCCTTTTGGTGAATGTTCCAGCCGTGACCATGTATACCATTAAAAGTAATTTATTCATGCCTCCTGCGTTCTTTCTCAAATATTCCACACCATCGGCCTTTTCGGTATCGGATATCCACATCTTTCTGTATTCACTCGCCATGTTATCGACGGCGGTGACTTTGAGCTTCATTCTCCGTAGCATATATGTCCAATATCCATTCCCACTAGCCATATCAATAATTCCATCTGCCTTGGACTCTTCAACAAGTTGAGAGATGATGTAAAGAGAATCGAAAGATGGGACCACACAACCGAAATGATGGTAAAGCACAGGAAGAACAGGGTGAGACATTTTTGCTGCGGCGGGATTCGCATAATGTGCATCGGGGAGTGGTCCGAGAAATGATACCATGCGACATGTATGAGCCCAGATATCATAGTATGGATTGATATGAGCTTTCGCTTTCGGTATTTTATAAACAGGGGGAATGCGACGAGATTGAAGGTAATTGGCAACCCATTCTCGAGGTGAACCTTTCTTTGCGTTGGAGGAGAGGGCTACGAGGGCTTTGGATGTATCGGTTTTGGAAGAGAAGATCGAGGTATAGGCATCAATATCTGCGATTGGTATCTTCGGAGTCAGTCAACATCAATCCGCAAGTGATGATTGAATTAATCTCACCTGGATCACTTTGCCATGATCTTGGTAATGGTACTTTAATTTGCTGGTACTGATTGTTTCTTGAATTTGTGGTAATGTCATGGCGAATGATTCGGCGCGGTAGACATAATTGTCGTCTTCGGACAGACCGAATGTGTGAAATATTGTTTTGGAGAAATCATCATCTATTATCCCATTCCAATTATCGAAAATCTCATCGGAAGAAGGAGAGGACATTGTGGTAAAGAAGGAGAGCGATTGAGTGATCAGAATGAGGTTGACATTGGTTTCGGGAATAACCGTGAATGATTTCGATAGCTACCACACACACACACACACACACACACACCACCACACACACAACACACACCGCACCGCCGCCGCCGCGCCAGAAAGTGCCCCCATCATAACAAATTTTCCTTTGGACAGCTGTTTGTCCCTCTTTCCTTCAGTATACATGATATTCTCCTCCGAAAATATTTGCATCATAATATACATAAATAGATAAATTGTAAATAACTGACAGAGAGGTAGCTCGAAGATGTTGAATGTTGATAAACCGACTTCGTAAGTACCGAATCAGTCATTATCTCGGCTTTCAGGGCCTTAGGGTACAGCGAGTTCAGGAATTCAGCGCATAGACGCCTGTGCGCTTCCCGAATTGCACACCCTAGAATGATGAATTTAGGGGGACTTGGGAGTAACGCTAACCATTTATAGCGTGGGAAACCCTATATCATCAGAGAATTCAACTTTTTTTTTTTTGGTAAAGAATTTTATTTGCTCTTATTTTATCTTCATCACCCATCAGCAATTGAAGCATGCAAGGGCAAAATTAAAAGACTCTCTCAACTTATATTGAATCAATAGCATAATCTTCATAGAATCTTTCAAAATTTGTTGGATATCTCAGTATAAAAAAAACAAATTTTCCATTTTTTTTAGATTTACTAAGGAATTTACCCCGCGATTCTAGTCCCAATCCAACAAATCTCATAGACATATCGGCCAACCCCGCGCGTCTTCTAAACAGCTTCTACTCTAAAGAGATTAGCTACTTTAATTCGCAATTCAACACCTCCGTTAATAAATCTGTGGTGAAACTCTAGTGAGGATATTGGAATCAAACTGGAACACTCAGAAGTGGAACTTAACCCTTTAACCAACACTCACAAGTGGAAGGTATCATGCTCGGTTGTGTTTGAGGATTGATAAATAGACTGTGACAATAAATGCGTTGCATTAAAAACAGAGGCCACACATTTTCCGAATCCGAATCCGAATTCCATTCTTCCCAATCTTCCCAATGTTATCATTCATGCATGTTTAATTTTTATTTTCTTCCATTCTACATATTCTCTCACATTTCAATCAATAGTCTTCAAGAAAAACCAAACAAGCTTTTTACTAATATACTTCCCAGGCCTTCCCGCATACTTTGTGGCGTGATTTTGATCTCAAGTCACCCCACGTCCAGCGGCCAAGAACTCATTTTCAGGGGTCTAACCTTTTTCAACTCAATGTTACTCGAATCTAACGATGAAATTCTCCACTATTATCTTGTCATCAGATTGCCTACCTATCGATATATATATATATACCTACCTACCTATTAATATGGAACATCTACCTAGGTATTTGAACTCACGTAATAATTTAATAATCCTATTCTCTCTCTCTGTCTCTCTATATTTTTCTCTTTTTCCCTTCTCTGAGCATCATCTGAATCTGAATCCGAATCTGAATCCGAATCTGAATCCAAAAGAAACATTACTTACTTGATTTTGATTACTCGACTTGCCCTTCCAAATCTTCCCATCATCCAAGTTTAACAAAATCTCTATACTATCTATATATACCTACCCATACTACATACAACATACAACATACTACTTACCTACCAGAAAAACACCACAACAACATCTGCACAAAAATGACCATCCCACTTCCCTCTCTCCACTACACCGTCCAAGATGTCCCCGAAAACCTCCTCCAATTCCCCATGAACAACAATACAGATACAAATACAAGCACCTCACAATCCCCGGCGTCCCTCTCCTCAACGACCAACAACACTCAAGAAGACTCACCACCCCCAGAAACCGTGCTCTGGATTGGGTGTTCCGATTCCCTCGTGAGCGAAACCTCCGCTTTGACCAACGTATCTCGATCCTCCATATTCGTGCATCGGAATTTGGGGAATCGCGTGAGCGTGGGGGATGTCAGTAGTGGAAGCGCGATCGAATGGGCGGTTGATGTTTTGAAGGTACGTTTGTATATACCTTCTACCAAAGAAAGTTTTTCTCTCGGACTCAGAAGGAAGGTCATATTTTGGAATATGGATGAATGAATGAAAATGAATGTTGAAGTCTAATAATTGGTATTACATAGGTACAACACATTGTAATATGTGGACACTATGATTGTCACCTACTGGAAGAATCGGAGAGTGATAGTAATAATTGGTATCGGTAATACCTCCCTCCCCACTGCAACACAACAACATTGCCAGTCTATTTTCATGACTAGATGATATTACTTATCACCCTCATCACGCACTTGTCATCCCCCTTAACCCCTCCATCCATGCACCCATAACAATCCAAAAATCAACATAACTAACAAACCCAGTGACATAATCCAACTACATCAAGAATCCGACGCACTAGAACCACCCGCTCAATCACCACAATCACGAAATCGTCATTTTAGCGAACTATACGTTCTATCCGAGATGGAATGGTTGCGGGCGCAGCCTAGTGTTCAGCGAGCGATGAAAGAATGGGACTGTCAAGTGCACGCATTTGTGTATGATCGAGAGCAGAATCGCTGCGTTAGATTAGTCCCCGAAAGATCGAGGAAATAAAGGGCTTTCTTCGGAGGGGAAAGCATTGAGCAAAGGTATATAGAACGGACCCGAACTATGGAATTTCATTTCAGAAGGGTAAAATTATGATTATGTGCCTCCAAAACGTTACTTGTGCGCGAACGGCACAATGAACAGACCCTAAAACTAATAATTTGGGTATTTTGATGTCATCTACTCTTGGCATCAAGCCTCATAAGTCAATAAACAATGCTCCTTTCCCTCTCCGGAACCACTTCACTTTCACTTAGCATTGTTGCAATATATCCCCCATGATTTCAGCACACATCATACCGAACTTCATGATAAAACTTCAAAATCAATCAATAATCAATCCTCTTCTTCCAAATTGGCGCCTCTAATACCGGTACTTTATCCCCAACCCAAACAATCTTTCCCTTGGCGTCAAAAGTTGCAAATTTATCACTGATAGGGAGAATCTTGCCCGTTTCCGCAATTTCATGTTTACTAATCCCCATTTGATCTTTGGCAATCCACAAAGTCGGGGGGCGACTAGTAATGGCGGGGTTGAGATAAGCTTCATTTCTAACCGAACCTTCATAAGATGGAAGCTCAACCTGATTGAGATTATCCACGAGAGTCTTGGCAAGCTCGTATGAATGGGCTCTTGTTGGGTCGAATAATCTTTTATAGAAGCCTACCTTTTTGGACTTAGGGGCATCTGCACTAGGGGCTCCAGATTGCGTTGGTGGAAGTTTGATTTTGGTAGAATCGTACGCGTTATTTGTCGGGTGGTTGCACAAAGCGACTTGATTCTCATCATCGGTAGACACTGGTAGGTACATGGTCAAAGGCTTGAGAGCACGATGCATCATGGAATGGTGAATGATTGTGAAAACAAAGAAAACACCCATTGAGACCATTGGACCAGTTGCTTTATTGAGACCGAATAGACCGATTAGACAAAGTTCGGAAATATACACTCCGGTCATCAGTTGTTGTAGAGCTTTCGCGTATGAGCACCCTTTCGTATCTACGTTGTTTGAAAGGACGAAGAACAAGTCATAACGGACGGCGAAGTACATGATTGCGAAACCGATGGTTGCAAACCCAAGAACAAGAGGTGCAATGCAGGAATAGGAGATTGCTAATATGGTTTTAGAAACACGCATGCTAGTTTCAATAGTATGTGGACTTACCAATGACACCCAAGCAACCAAATTTTGGATACAATGATCCCCAACCGAGACCGGCCAAAGTGATATATCGATTGTACATCTTCCTTGGTGATTTGTCGAGAAATTTACCACCGATGTAAAACATGACCAAAGCACCAATGTTGATTAAATTCCAAGCAGCAATTCCAAGACCGTGCACGATGATGTAAGAGATGAAAAAGGTGGAAGACTTTGGTAAATTTTGAGCGAGTAACGTGGCCGCTGAAGGCGGATCTTGAATGATTTGAGATACAACCGATGCGGCTCCAGATGAGAATGTGGTCACCAAAAATACTTGTGTGACTTCAAAAGCAAAGTACCAGTTTTGACATTTAAGTTCTACGGCCGGGGTTGTTACCTCGCCGCTAAGTTTGGCCATCCCTAAAGACGATCGTTATATTTGGGTGAGGAATGTGGTGTGTAGGAATGTCACGTACATCTACAGACAATAGGAACCCAAGCCATGAGTATAGACAAAGCGACCGAGGGGAGTAAACCAGTGACAACACCGAGGATAACAGGAGGTATACGGTTAATGAATGAGAGGAAAGGAACCTCTATATTCTTATTAGTAGCTAAACAGCTATTGTGACATGGAGAACACTTACTTTCGATCAAATAGTTGATATTGCTGATAGTGCCAACGATAGCAACAGGAATAGACCAGAAAAGGATCATGACAGTCAAAAATGTAGCTGTAGCAATCACTCTGCACGTCCTCTGAGTTTTCGTGATTTGAAGATTCTTCCAAATGATTTCCTTGGGCGTAACAGCAATAGCTCGAAGATCCAACTTAGGACGTTTCTTTCCGCTTAATATTCGATATACGGACTGAGCTCCAGCCTGTGATTTGAACTCCACGAAAGCAGCAGGGAGTGTTGTTCCTGTTCTGCCAGCTAAGGTTTTTTGATCCCTTTCAATTTCTGGAATAAGTCTTCGAAGTTCACCACGAGCACAAGTGATAGTGTAATCCTTAGGTCCGGTAAGAGGTATCTTTCCCGTGCGGTGCATTGGGCGATCGGCCGTCTTCATCCATTTAGACACGAACCCCGCTTCAGTTTCCATATGATTTCGGTTACACGTTGGCTTCCCTCTCTCATAAGCCTTATTCGGTTTCTTTTCCCATTTCAGGCGTCTATCATTTGCAGCCTTAATCAGTTTAATTTCAGCATTTTCCAACTTGATCGCCTCAGCATCTCGGTTTTCAACCTTTTTCGTGAGCTCCTTGCAATCCATAGCTATCCATATATGAGCCACAGCTTCGTCTCCTCCAAGGACTTTCTTCAAAGCCAATTCATTCATATATTCCTGTGGGATAAAGGTAAATAGAACGGTCCTGGAGGATATTCTTGCAGCATTCAATGGGGTCAGCATGTAATTATGGCGAAGGTTGATGAGGAAGATCGTTTCTCTTCTAATCATGAACATAACAAAGCCTGGATTTATCAGAAAAGGCCGGAACAATAGCTGAAGAGCAAAAGAGAAAATTGAGTACTGGATTAGTGTGAAGAAGACTTACTGAGAAATATCCATGCAACATAAGTATGGACATAGTATCGATTCTTTTGCTCGTCACCAATATTACCGAAGGACAAGGTATCAAGCTGTTTCTGACTACCCCCACCAGTCGCATTGAGAGGAATTAGAACTGAGAAAGTTATACAGCAGCCGAAAAAACATATCTGAGTTAACAAGCCAAAGAATCGAAGGTAAAAATAACCATCAAGAGAATGATGTTTCAAAACATCTGCATCAGGTTTCTTTCCGAAAGGAGAAAGCCAGCCGAACTTGGTATCAGGCATCTTCGATGTTCTTTCATCCTCACATAGTGTTTCGAGAAAAGTTCGAGGTTGATACACGCGTAAACACTTTGGGCGAAGAATCAAGAAAGCTAAGATATATACTGCAGCAAGAGCGGCGACAGGTACTAAAGTAAAAACAAGACTGGAGACGGAACTCGATGTAGCGGTGGATATTCCAGACCCAGCAATGGTGAACGACTGTGAAATTATTGAGTTAGAAATTGCATATTTTGTCCAAGAACTACATGTATGGGAAGGTTGAAAGAAAGGTGAAGATACTAACCATCTTGGAAACTATAGCAAAAGCAGATCAAAACCAAGAGTCTTCTTGGTACTGTAGATATGTACCAAAAATCTCTATGGATTTTGAAAAAGCATTTCATTCTGATATGGATGTAGATAGATAGTAAATAGATAAGTTTTTCTTTCCTTTTAACAATAATGCTGGTCAAGCTGAACTTTGACACCCCGCACTTGCACAATCTGATTAACTTCAAAGCTTGAACGGAAAGAACGACTCTTGAGGCCAAAAGGTTTTCTGGATGGGCACTAGTGACATAAGTTCTGCGATCAATTGAGCTCTAGCATAACCAATAGATCATTTTGAAACAACCTGAGACCTTGACTGATGTGCCTGTCATATAAGACTTATCGGTCAAGTGAGTGGCAGGCATCATCGTGACGTGGAATTTGTGGCACTACTCATATATAATATACATGCTAGATCATTATAAATGAGTAGACCATGTGAGAAGTCATTTTGGTTGCCAAAAACAAACCTCTTAAGTAGCAGATGTGAACAGTACATCATGGCTAGAAAAAAAACCAATAGTTGAGTTGCAACTTCAGTAATCTTCCGTGCTGAGCTATTCTTGCAGTAGCACATCAATAGAATTAAAGGAGAAGGGTCGATGTGATATGCCCTGTTTGTAAACCAATGAAAGATTGGTACATCCATCCTACAGGGCTCGATCCCTAGTACATTTAACATCTCGAGATAAATGTGCGAGAAAAGAAACCCCAAGTACTAGCTATTACCTACCTATCTAGAGGTAAATTATGCAGATGAATGTTTGAAATATTAGGATTAAATGTAGCACGATGGGGCCAAAGATAATGTGATATTGCGTGCAGTACAAAAAATGATAGAAATGCTCCAAATGGGCTACCCATAGCTTCAATAAAAATCGTATGTTCCAAGATATCAACGCTGAGCACTGGATAGGAGTGAGGCGCCGCCAAATGGGTGGGAAGTGGTTGGGAACCATGCAGATCTGTAGATAAATGCATAAATTTGGATTTGGATATGCAAGAGAAATACTTAACCTAGTGACTCATACCGCATGCAATGTATTAAGATGTGCAAATGCATCTCCTTACTTTGCCGATACTTCTTACCCTTCATATCCGATATCAAGGAGGGGGGCTCAAATCCAAACCTTCTACTGTCAGTTTGAAAGCATCATTTCTATCACTTGTTAGCAAAACCATAAAAAATACCAAAAGAAGGTTGAACATACCTTGAATAACTTCCACCGACATCCAAATCCAATCTGCCCCTCAAACAATCTTCAAGGTCTATGTCAACAGACAAAAGCCCATACTCATCATCCCATATTGGACCCGCAAGAACATCACCCAAAGGAGAAATGATACACGAACCACCTCTGCAAATAAAGTCAGATGTATCTTTTTGAGGGGTTTCGATGCTCTCCGGTATTCCTTCTATCTTCTGTGGAAGTGCAATCTCACATCCATCATCGGTAAGAATGGACTTTCTCCTCGACTTTGATTGGGCATGCGTATATGGATCTGCGTGACCATCTTCAATGGCACTGTCTTCTTTCTTGTTTCCCGTAATCCAGCTGGGAAGATTCGATCTCTTCATGCATTGATTTGCACTCAGTACCACACATCTACCCTCACATGCGACAGTCCGCATCAGTGGTAGCCACGTGTCCCTAGCATCTGCCGTGGGAGCCAGATATAAATTGACATTTTGGTTATAAAGAGATTGACGTAACATGGGCATGTAATTTTCCCAGCATATCGCGGATGCAAGTGTAAGTTTCACACCTCGAATCGTCGTCGTAATCGCTCGCAATGATGAAGGTTGTCCTTGACCCCATATGAGCCTTTCGCTACCGGTCTATGTCGTCATTAGCATTAATCGCGGATGATTCGAGCCTCCAAATCATAAGTACATACTGGCATGACCTTTCTTCTCTTTCCAACCATTCCCATTTTTGGGCACACATACACAACACCACAATATAAAGTTCCACCACATCTCTCGACTAATCCAGTAACAATGAATACCCCAGTCTCCCTGGCAATTCTCTCAAGCTCCTCTCTTGTACCATCTCCGCGTTTTCCGTCATCTCCAACCTCAAGTTCTTTGTTCACCCATTTCTTTCCTGCTCCTTCCGGCGTATCCCCTAAATCGACGGCATCTTTGTAATAATGTAGGAATTGTTCACGACCATTGGGGTCTCGAGCTCCAACGGCTGCACCAAATGTAGCTGTGCGAGGATAACCTCCTAAATATGCTTCTGGGAATAGGATCAGATCGATCGATTTCGTCGCGGCTTGTTGCGTGGTTTTAGATAGGGCGGCGAGGGTGGCAGATGTTGTAGAGAGAGTGTAAGATTGGGAGACCGCTAGACGTAATGTTTTTGCCATTGTGGTTGAATTTCGTGAATTGACAAGTTGAGATTCAGATGGATGTGAAGCTCAAAGATAAGATCTTTAGGATCTTCAGAGAGCTCGAGGTGGCATGGATGCTAAAAAATGTGGGGTTGTCGCCTTACCGTTATCAGCTATGTTATCCTTACCTGGTCTAGTACGTGGCTATCTCTTTGTTGGGCTATGATAGTAATGTACTACCGAAACTTTTCCAGGACTAATTCTTATTACGGATAAGAAATGACTCGGGAATGAAAGATGAGAATTTCCAATGGAACATTATTCTTGACCATAGTTTGCTGTTTGGTATAACAGAAACTTCGTTCTTATAGTTCCTTCCCCTATGATTCTAATTCCCTGAAATGCGGTCCTTCTGCTATCCATATTCAGATTCACACATTGAAGCAAGGAAAATCCTTTCCTGCGCTCTCCTCATTGAATCCTACACATTTCCAACAACTCAACAAACCGTCCGGGTCGTACTTTCTCTTTATCCCATCCAACTTGTCATAGTTCTGAAGGCCCCACCAAGCCTCTTTCCAATCACTAGTCCATGGATGTGCCTCGTTTAAATAAGCACCTCCTGTCGGCGTGAACTGCTCTACCATTGCGGTCAAGTTATTTGCCAGACTAATTTGGGTTTCTCGTTGCTCCAAAGTTTCATTATATGTCCATATTCCGCCATACGAAAGTGCCCAAATAGAATCTCGCCACGCTGGAGTAGCGGATGTTGAGGTAGGATCCCATTGGTAAAGCCACGGCGTAGTGTTGGGAATGTAAGGCGAGTATCCAAGTGAGATCAAATGTTTTAAAAACTCCATCAGCTTCGATCTGCCCTCTGTACTGTTGAATAAGGATGCCGGTATGAGTCGAGGAGCCAGGGGACGAAGACCACCAACAGCAGCTTCATTGGGTGTCACATATTTTGTGTAGAAATCGTACCAGGAAGGAAGAACCTCAATAACCACTGTCCCATTGTTTGCCTTCGCAAATTTTGCAACTGGTGCCATTGATTCAACTGCCTCGGAAATATTGAGAAGTGGTGTCACGCTTATCAGATTAGTAGCTTGATAATGTCCACCCCAGCCTTGGTTTGCCCATGGTAGGGAGTTGTTGACAAGAATAGACAGCCATTCTAGAATATTGGATGGCGTACGATTGTATGAAATGGCCGCCACAGCTAGCTGAATCCTCGGCTCGACACGATGTGTAGCTTCCATTACCACTCCGAAAGTTCCACCTCCGCCGCCCCTTAATGCCCAGAAAAGATCCGCATTTTGACACTCGTTGGCGACTCTCAAGACTCCGTCGGTGGTAACGATTTTGTATTGAATAACTCGATCAATTCCTAACCCATAAACAGGTGAAAGAACGGAATGTCCACCTCCTTGTACCCAGCCGCCTGTCACGCCAATTGTTGTTCCATAACCTCCGATAAATGTCACGTTGTGAGCATCCGCAAATTCATAGACATCATTTGTGTTTACTCCCGCAGCTGTCGTGATGACATCCGCCGGGGTAGAATCACAACCTTCTGGTACGAAAGATGTATTGTAGCTTATTCCTGAGACCTTCCTCATCCAAAGAGCCAAAGATCCCTTAAGGCTACTCCGACTAAGATAATCATGCCCACTGTTCTTAATAGACAGCCTTATACCAGTTTTCCTAGAGAAATTAAAAGCGGCCACAACGTCAGAAACCTCCTCAACCTGAACGTAATACTTTGAAACACTTCCTTGGTTACAACTGACATTTGTGAAGGCGGTTGCATCAGTTGGAAGCACGTTATTGAGAACACATTGATCGGTAACATTGGTAAAACAAATTTCGTCTTGATTATTCGTGAATCCGTTGTAGAATTGATTTCGGTAATCGGAAGACGTGTAGTAATGCTGAATTTCTGCGCATTCTGTTGGGTCGGGGGTAATGGGTCGGCCTTCATAGATTGAGAAACAGGGAAGTGAAAAAGGTCGGGAAGTATGTAATCGACCGCCCAATGATTGGTTAAATGATGCCCATATATAATCGCACAATACTCCATGAATGAGAATAAAGAGGAGGAATTCATATCGAACTAAGGAATAAATCATTGCCGCAGGGAGTCTCGATGGATGCTTGAAAAATTAAGTAACTTTCTGCAGTTATACACGAATATTTGACTCGCCCTCCTCCTCTTGGCATCATACCTGGTAAATCTTGTGAATGCGCAACTTGTTGCAATGCAGCTTTGCACGCCCAAAATAGAAACTCTTTCGTAGTATAAGTAAGCGTGACCACAGGTTTTGTTATGATTGGAACAAGTCATTAACCATCCTCAATGCAAGTGACTTCGGCAACCCTCTGAAGTTTGTCATGCATGAGATATCCCATGCATATGCAGTGATTGGGTGCGAATGAACAATGTTACCGGAGAAGATGATTCCTGCCATGATTTGAGCTTCAACGCTGTGCTCGGAAACGCATCTCACCTCTCCATCCACTTGGATAACCGATCGGTACTTGCGAGAATTTCACTCAATATTTGATTTGAAGTATGAATGCGGTATGGTTCTTGTGCACTTTGGCTGGCGCCGATCTCTGAATTGTTTAGAAAAATACTGTCTTGACAAATTTCAGAGTAGTTTCCATCCAGGTGACAAGATATTTTTGTTCAATGGTAGAACTTACAAAAACCGAGGCTATCACCTCATCCCGAAAGACTTGCACCCATTTTGATGGGAAGAACCTCCGAAAATGGTGGCTGAAAATATGATGTATAGTACATAAGTATTGTCCCAACCTATTTGGCAAACGAATGAAAGTCAAAAACAAACCGTATATACAATTTATATCGACGAGAGTCCCATCAACCACTATACCCTTCCAATTCTTTCTCCGTCCACTCCCACAAATCATCGGCCAACTTCTCATCTTCCGCGTACTTATTTCCATTGCCAGAAATCCCCACAGGTGTATAATATTCGCCTTTCGAAACTTCGCCTTTCTCATTGCCTTTCTTTGCTACAGCAGCCCAGAGTTGATTCTTCGCTCCATCAGCCATACTTGTAAAAGCCAAGTCTCTGACTATCCCTCCAATCTTCCCAAACACTCCATATTTCTCCAATGCGGTCGCATATAAATTTGTATTTACTACTCCCGGGTGAACTGATACAGCTGTGATACCCTTCTCGCCATACCTTTTATTCATTCCCTTAGCAAAAAGAATGTTCGAAAGCTTTGATTGTCCGTATCGACAAGCTGTGGTATAACTATTCATATCCGTTTTCAAATCGTCGAATTTGATACCTCCCAATGGACACAAATTATGACCCAAGCTGCTCAACGAGATAACCCTCACATCTGCGTCTTTCTGCTCTGCCGTCTTCAACAATGTTGGAAGCAGCAATTTCGTCAAAAGAGCATGACCAACATGGTTTGTCCCGAATTGAATCTCATAACCTTGTTCTGTAGTCGCAGCTGGCACCGCCATGATTCCCGCATTTAGAAATAACAAATCAAGATGAGACTCTTTGATATTGAATTGTTTGGCACATTCTTGAACGGATGGAAGGGAGGTGAGGTCGCATTGAAGAAAGGTAATCGGTGCATTCGGTACTCTGGATTGTATGTCTTTGATCGCGGCAGTGGCTTTAGATTCGGATCTCGCTGCAAGATATATATGCGACGGATTGTGTTTAGACAATTGGAGAATGGTTTCAAGGCCCAGACCAATGTTCCCTAGTGGAATCGATTAGCATTGAGTCGAGGTTAAGATGATTGATTGTTGGAGATGTTATTTACCGCCTGTAACAAGAATGACTTTGCCAGAAAGATCAGGGATATCTTCTTCGGGTTTAAAGGAGACACCTCCTAAGCCTAAGAAACCATAGAACATATTGAGGGTATTTATATATCAATTGAAGATTGAGGATGTAGAAGGAGGTAGCAAGAGTTATGAGACTTTAAGTTTGACATCAAAGTTCGAACCAAGATGGGTGAATAGTCTGAGCCATCTTGCCGAGGCAAGTTCATAGTTCATTCCCTTTGACATGGAAAGATATGAAAGGAAGAAATCCAAATTGATTATCAAAACTTGTACAGCGATTTTGAATAAAATGTTTTTTCAAAGGTTTGGAGATACCAATTTGTTGCATGTTCGTACAGTATATATAACCTTACCCCATTTACCCCAGTTATTACCAAAAAGGAAATCTCGCCAACAGTTGGTTGGTCGTTTGAATTGTTGGACAGTTCAGTTGATAGTTTATTAAGTTTCTCGATGGATAACAACATCAGAAAATTGAACGGAATTGATGTTGTCTAATTATTTGGCTCGAGATTATAGAAAGCTCTATAAACTTTATAGTTTTACACTCCCCCACGACGGGATGGCTACCTCAAATGTACCAAGTTGGATACATTAATTGCGCGTCTCCAAACAAGATATAGTTCGTACAGTACCTCTTATTTACCCGACTACAAGCTGCATTAGAATGGTAACTAGAATTGATAGATCAGTGTCTATTTACTCGAAGACGCAAAGCTAGCAGACATGAATATATTGGATAGGGGCTAGGTGCAATACAATCTTAGGGTTTGCTGCAGCAAGATCTCGCAAGACTTGAACTTTCATCACTTCTATACCCCTTATCCTTCAAACTTCGAAGAACTCATTTCATTTATGATAAGCAGTCCTGGGATTTGTCACTATGTACATTTGAAATAAAGTGTGTTTCTTTTTGAATTCCAGTCATAAATCCCCAAGCTACAGGCTACAGGCTACAGGCTATATGAGCTTAAATTTAAGCACAGCAGCCCCCGAATTGTTAAAAGGCCAAATTAGAATAGGATCCCAAGTGGCTCGGAGTAAGCAAGCCAAACCCCAAACCCCAAACCATATTATTTACTTCAACTTCATTGTTTCTCTTAAAACTCAAGCCCTGAATTCATTATTGCGTATATGATATCACAGTAGATTGATGATATATCCTAGTTCCCGTTTTTGATATAAATTTACGTACGCAATTCAAGTATTGGCGATGGAGTTTATTGGGGAAAATCGAATTTGTCCATCCCGCATCCCGCATCCCTCACGTCGCACACCCCTTGTACTCAAAACGTTCGCGGTTATTAATGATGGAACTACCTACACTGCCCTTCCAGATGGGGAATCTTCTATGGAGGCATGTTTATATGTAGTTAAAAATTTCCATAGGATTATTGAACACTACTACCTAGTCTAATCCCCTAAATCTCAATTCGATATACATATACATGCGAAACTTTACTTTCCAATATCACTCATCAATGACCATCGTTCTTTTATGTTCGAGACAGCCGGTCAGTGATTGACCATAATGTATACTTTCATGTGCTCAAACCTCGCTACCCGCATCATAATATTCACATACATATTCATGCCAAGCCATACCTCACATCAAGTTCAAGCTGATGCGTGGATTTCGATTGAACATTATGATATCTACAATGCCGGAGAACACGTAGATTGGCCCAAACACCAATACCATCCCTCGGATCTAATATCCCTTCTCTTTCTGATCAACAAATGTATTTATGGGTCATCAGCAAGCATTCGCACATATTCATGTCACCGACGATAGATGGAGAAGAAAAATCACCCATGATTTTTTTCCAGCAAAGATCTAAGTTTAGTTTATGCTGATCCGACATGGAATGGTGGATCGATCAGATACCAAGCTACAAATATATAATGGAAAGCCATATCTAACATTCTGGTCCGGGGTTGATTTTCATGGCCATGGATTTAGTGGGTGAAAATGCTTAACAGTTCTTATGACAAAGTTTATAATATTACTGTGAATTCCTTACCTGGAGGTGCGGATGGGCATGAATTTCAGTTGACGGAAGATGGAGGAGCAATGATGAATAACTACCACACGAGTATTGCCGATTGTAGACCAGTGAACGGACCTTATGGTGGAAAGGTTTTGACGGGGTCATTCCAGGAGGTTGATATTGAGACGTCATGAGTACGATATACATGGAACGCGTATGAACATTTCAGGTTAAACGAATCCTTCACATCCTACTCCGAGGAGGAATGGGGATGAGATTGGTGGCATTGGGACGGTTTAAGGCGTAACCGAATACTGCATTTTGGGACAGCTCAGCTCACCGACGATAGTCAAAAAGTATTTCTGTCTTCGTGGATACCCAATTGGATTAATTTAAAAGCTGTGAATACCGATATCATATATATTCTCATGATAGGAGTTATAATTACAACCATCTCAAAGAAATCTCGGTGTTAAATGCCGAAACAAGCGGCACTCGGGATTCTATCACTTCGGGAGGTTTGACTACAGAGCTAACTACACTGCATTCACATGATGCCATTGGCTGTCCATGCAGTAAATTACATATTCATTCAATTGACGACAGAAAAGAGTTTAGGTATGTTCACTTTCTACCAACCCAAGAATTGAAAGTTTTGGGCCATGGAGATCCTAGAGGATGTTTAAGGGCATTTCTCCGGGGCTGCTCTCGCCAATATCCCGAGTCTTCTCCACCCCCAACTTTACGAAGTTTCGATACCTCAATCCAATCCCATCTCTAGCATACCCTAGATACGTGTCACGGTCAGTAGCAAAACATAATGACGAAGTCATGTCCCTTCATTCAGAGGTCCATGGAAAGAGCGGGGATATAAGGAATGCATTTTCATCGAGGGATGAGACGATTAGACATAATAATCACCTCCAATCTAGATAGACACTATAGGCAGCGGGGATTTGAGTAGTACTGTTCTCTTGGATTCCAACAGTGTCCAAATCGGATTAGAGACGTCTTAATTAACTTTTATTAAAATGATGAAGCGAGGAAGTTTGGGTTCTTGCTAAAGAAACTGTTTGTAGTCCATATTCATATGCATTCCGGGATGTCCTCCGCGATGTTGTGGTTGTTAAAATATGGAATTAAAACAATACCCCATATATATGTCTGGGCTTGAGCCATGAGAAACAAAAAAAGCACCTGGAGTTGAGAGCCCTAATGTGGAAGACGATTGATGAGGACAGGAAAAGAGAAAAGGCATTGGAGTCTAAACCAAATCAAGTAACTCCCTACAAATCGTGTATGACAGCAACATTCTTACGGAGGATTTGCAAATCAAGCAAACATTTCCAAACTCAGAATTAAAATCTCGACGATGATGGGAAGACAGGGTTTCTTAGCATGACCTAAATCTTCCTCAAGTTGGGCGAGAAATTGAACACTGGAAATACAGAAATCTGTTTCTCGTCCGGTCTGCTTAGGCCGGGCCATTCTCATGTACTAGCCATTTTGTAAACTCTAATGCAAACCTCGACTAAGAGAAGAGACCCATTCACGAAGCATTCAGCTACATCTTAACGCACGGAGTAGTGAAGTGAAATGAAACTTATGTTTATGTTATTCTCTTCAGTCCAACAGTGTTTTGTTGAACTGCTATCACTGTATCATATACCCCGAGGCTTAATTGAAGCGGTCGGGAAAACGCTAGGGAACCGGGTTCGCCTCCTCAGGGGTAGTCTACCGGTCACGAATGTACTTTCATTTTTTGACATTCACTTTGGTTACGAGTGCAGACTTTAAGAAAAATACACCACGAACTTATTTTTTACCCAAGGTCTAGCGGACCTCAATGTCTGTCCACGCATCATACGCTCCAATCTAAGGTAGCAAGTGATTTGGAGAAATAGAAATGGTGTTGTCGAAATAGTTTTTCACTTATGTACACAATATATAAAGAGCCATTCAGCAAATACAATAAGGGTGTGCCCACATCAACATGCAAGAACCCTCAGGCTAATTTACCGCGTAACTGATGAGTACCACATTCTTTGATCCACCCTTTTGACGCGGCAACAACTTTGATAATCGAGACTCGGGAAATTTCCCAGGTCGATTATAAGTGTGGTCGCGACTTCCATAGTTTCTTGACCAAATCATAGCTTTGGGAGAAGATCAGAATGTAGAACTAGCCCATCGGATATCTGGGATGGGACAACCAAATTTCCCTACCATAGTCACAAGTTTACATCTGAATTCGGCTTTCATATAAATAACAGAGCGAAGCAGTCAGTTCTCGCGGTGGCACATTGGGAACATCTGCGAGGCTGGAAAACTCTCAACTAGTGTCTGGCAAGAATCATTTGCATGATGCACTAGTATATCCATGAACTTTGAGCTACCCTATGCTTTAACCTTGCTCGCAGAGCTTGATGATAGTGGATAACTAGATAACCACATAGGGAAAGAAATTGCGATATCCAAAGTACCCCACATCATCTCATGCAAGCAATCAATCAGGCGCTTAGGCCTGACGACGGTCACCTCCATAGGTATCATTAATGAGTATTGAGTACAGTAGAGCTTCCGGTCTTCCTCTAGCAAAAGATATCTTTCATGATCATCGTATCAAGAAGGAATGAAATAGAACTATCACGCTTGTGACAGGCCGTAAACCCGGAGAAAAGTCTTTATTCAAGGATTTGTGGCCATTTCCACATAATAAATATTGAAACTGGATGCTTTCGATTCCCATCACTACTGACAATAAGTACGAAGGACATTTAGCGTCAAAATGAGCACTCAGTGATGCCCTAGATTCTTTTCACCCAACAGCCAGCTTTTTCTCGGGTCAAAAACTCAAAGGATGCCATTGACAACGGCCTTGGAACAACGTATATCACGAAACGCTCCGTATACTTCCACGTAAAATTGAATAGCCTTGATGAATCATTACTCCCACTTGTGTTGAGGTCAACCCCCACCAATGAATTGAAAAAAAAAACCCTTAGCATCAGAATCAGATGTAAGTTGTGACTTGTGGGGTGACAAGCTATGGAGTACGTCGTGGCCATTCCCACCAGGTTAATGCTTCATCCCCCCAAAGATTTAGTTTTGATATGAATGGTCCAAGCTCAAGGCGGTTATGATAATGCTCCGTATATACGGTATGTGCTGTCTCATGGACAAATGAAATCCAAGATCCCAAAGAAGTTTGTTGTTGATCTTCCGCAACAGCCGTCACTTAAGTCTTAAACGTTTGCCAGGTCAAGTATAAGGCATAGCTGCGAACTTCTTAAGAACTGGGGTAAAAGCACAGACGACAAGATGATAAATTTTTTACCAAATACATGAACTAGAGGAGTCTATTCCAGATAAGAATGATACATGGTTACCTATAAGAGGGATCACTCGATTAGTGGTGTGAATTTATCTTGTTAGTCGAATCAAAAATTGACAAGTGGATGATCCGATAAATGCTTTTTAAAAGTTTGAATCATAAAGTTTCAGATTTTTGGAGGCTGAGGGAAAAAATTTGGTCGATCCTGACGTGCGTCGCCTCGCCTCATCGCCTCGGTTGTAAAAATCGAGAACTCTGAATTTTGAAGTCCTGAACTATGCAAGACTTGGTAAGTTGGTAGGTTATGAAAGTGGGCGATTGGTGTAATAAACTGCAGGCGAATGAAACAGGTGAGGCTGGAGAAGGGGGAGGAAGGGGGAGGTGAAAATATTGATAGGCAAAGAGGAGCGGTGAGGTAATGTCAAGGATGTTTGACCGTTGACGGTTGACCGCGAGGATTTTGATACAAAAAAAGTTCGCAGCGCAGTCAATCATTCGGAATTTCGGACTCGGACTGTAATTGGGAGGCTGAAAATAGATGATAATCATGATAAGCAATTGAAAGATTCGGATGAAGTTGCCAATATGTAAAAGGATGTACGGAATATATGGAAATATATGGGCCAAAACTATTCATAAATTCATATAAATTGAAGCATTGGAGCTGAATACCGTATACAGACAAGTTCCAACTCACAAATGATATTGAGCCCCCTCTTACGCATTTTTGATTTATTTTTGAAAGATGGGGGATCTGAATAATGATGTAACCATTTTTACGGAGTGTTTTACCATATTCTACTGAGTGGACATTCCTGTCTGTAGACCATGTACAGTACATGATGTACTCCGTAGATACTGTACTAGATAGACATCATTCGGCAAAATTATGGAAAATGCGAGGTGGTGCATCTGCAGACTGCATCTGCATCTGTATCTGTATCTGTGTCTGCATCAATGGGATGGGTTGCGGGTACTGTACCATATCACCATATATCACCATGTCAGTTCAGTGCATTGCACAATGTAAGATGTACTGTACATACAATCTACATGTAATCTACAAGACGACAATCTACAATCTACAATCTACCGGTATTATAAACAGTCAAACACATCCATCCATATAGACCGATCTCTGAGAAACCCCTTCGTGCCCTTTTGTGTATCGTTGGTCGAGATTTGATTTGGCTTTTACAAAGCTCACAAGCTCGCGAGCTCAACTTCTCAACTTGATCCTCCCGTCTAATTGGATGTTGTGTCTTGCGTTTGAGTTGGATTAGTGGATTGGTTACCAACCTAATTAACCTACCTAGGTAGTAACAAGTTACAACTGACTTCCAAATAGATATGTGGATACATATGGATGGGGCCGTATCGGGGAATTCTTCAAAGTCAAAGTCGAGTCAAATCCACAAATCCAATAACACGACAGCCTGTCACTCTGCCAGTCAAAAGTTGTCAAAAGTTGTCAAGGTACAACTCCGAAGCGAAAAAGCCGCGAATAGTATCATGATATGTGTTGTTTAGTTTTACTTTAGGCATGAATGACAACGAATTATTTTTCCCAAGGGGCCAAGAGAGATGAATTTCAACCCTTCAACCGATTATCACGGGATTTACTAACCAAATTGGATCTGACACGTCTTACCTCGAACTCCAGTTACTCCACTGCCCAGCGCCACATGGTCTTTGCTTGCATGGCATGATATGTACGTACGGAGTAGAAAGAGTCAGGTTTTAAAAAAAAAATCCAAACGAAAGGGACGAAAGGGAAAGGAATCAAATTATTAAATGCTCTTTCACAAAATATTTCATTTCACAACCCGATTCATTTATTTCTTATCAAAAATTGACTTTTGTTGATATCCATTCACCAACCCCCTTCATTTTATTATACATTCAATATCTTCACCTCCACCCTCATGGAAAACTTTCCAACATCATGACTCTCAAACCAAGCCAGAAATTTGGTCGATAATCGAAACAATTTTGTCCCAAGTTCCTACAGTTATACAGTGATTACCGTTACTACAAGACGTGATCAACACCAACAATAACTAAGAAATACCTACGATACTCACATAACGACCGATACAACAACATCTTCATCCTCTTCATCCTACCCGTACCCCATTATCAACATCTTCAACGTTCAACATGTCTTTGAACGGTGGTCGTTCCGTTCTTAACCGATGGAAGAAAAACCGTACCCAATCGGGTATATCTACCAATTCCGCACCAGCCGGAACAACTGGTACAACCAGACCAACCACATCCGGTGGATTAAATTCATGGACAGAGTATACTCCAAGCTCAGAAGAACCATTTCAGAAAGCTGTCGAAGAAGCTGTTCTGAATGCCATCAATAGTGATGCTTTCAGAAATGTCATTGGATGTCACATCGACCCCGTGACCGCCACTCTTTCTCGACAACAAGAAAAGTTGAATGCTTTGAAGATTTCAACATTGAATCTTGAGTCATCTTTCAGTTCCGCAAACATCAAATCTACTTTGGATCCAGCTCTCAAACCAATCAGTCAATTGATCGACGATGTTCCAGATACCGAGGATGAAATTGAATCTCTTGTGGAAGGTCAAAAGAAGATTTTAGAGATCTTAAAGTCACTGGATGAACGTTTGAATGGGCTCGATTCGAAGTTTGAGGAGTTTGAAGAGAAGATCACGAGCCTTGACGGAGAGATTGTTAACGCAGATTTGAGATCAGCCATCCGATTCGGTGAACTATCCAATGAACTTCAGGACCGAAACAAGATGCTCGGGGAGAGATTATGGTCGGTCGAAGGAGATTTGGGTAAAAAGATTGATGGTAGTCACCGGAAATTGGTTGGTATGGTTGAGGATTTAGGGAAGTCCAGTCGAAACGTCATCAATAAAGTTTCTTCGATGGAATTCGACTCATCATCCTCGAATTCTAGTAAACTCGATGAGATGTTGAATGAAAACTCCCAGATGGTTGATAGGATGGAAAGCTTAAAGAAGAGTGTGACAAAGTTGGAAGAATCCCAGAAGAACATCCAAAGCACAGAGAAAGGATTGGCACGCAATATTCAAGAAGTCCGCGATATTGTGTCTTCCCTCAACACATCATCACTTGAAAACCACTCAAAGAGATTGGATGATATTGAGAGAAGCATAATTACTGTTCGAAAGGAATTGGAAAATCAAAGACAATTGGCATCTGTCGACTCGGACTCCGTGAGAGGCACTATCGATCGAGTGGAACAACACGTGAAAACACTGAATACATCTCAATTCGATGCTCACAGGGACAAGCTCACGATGATCGCATCGATGATGACTAGCTTCGCTGAATCAATGGCCGATATACAAGATGGTGTCTCGAAAACAACTTTAGCTCTCCTCCCAAACAACGAAGTGCCCAAGTTCGATGACTTGGCTAGTCGACTATCAGACATGCGAGCAGAATTGGACGCGAGACTTGAGGCTCAAAGCAACTCTCTCGAAGATATCCACAAGCAGACATTGCCGGTAGATGTCAAGAAGTTGGACGAGATTGCTACTTTGCTCAACAGCTTCCAATCTGGATCTTACACTGAGTCTCTAGCTACACTCTTAACATCTGAAATCAAGACCAGCGAAGAAGCTGTCACTAGTGCGATTCAAAGTCTCCAAACAGCCACGAGCGAGTTGAGTTCCGACATCAAAAACATTGATTTCGGTCCAACAAACACATCTATCGATGCATTGACCAGAGATGTTCAATCCACCTACAAGACCTCGGTGGAAACGGCCGGAAACCTGGCCGCCCTTCCGGAAGCATTTACTAACATCAGATCACATGTATCATCCGAGAACGTCTCAATGAACATGTCGATTGATTCCCTATCAAAGTTTGTAGCATCCATTGATGAGGCAATCAAAGAGACTGGGAGAGACGTTCAAGGCAATACTGAGATATTGACAAATATCAAGTCAAGTATTGCTACAAGTACCGATGACATTAGATTCCTTCTAGATAAACAGGTTCCCTTGATTCGCCAGGATATCCAAGCCATCGATCTCAGTGAACTCGAGTCCGCTGCCACCAAGAACCAAGCCTCCGTTGATTCCATTGAAAAGGCCGTTCCCCAGATCATCAAGACCGCCAATGACCATGCATCGGCATTGTCCCAGCTGGATTACAAGATGAAGTACCTTATCGGAGGAGATATTGCAAAGATTGGAAAGGCAATCGAGGCCGTGGCCGAAGCCCTATCACAGGCCGCTCTGGAGACCATAAGTGCCGTGGAAGGCAACGCAGCGAGGCTTCAAAATATCCGTGAGACAGTTTTAGATACTTATACTACCGTGGATACATTGACCCGTACTGACATTCCTGGTATCAGCTATTCCCTCTCGAGCCTCCAGACATTCCAAAGAGAATCAAATTCTCAAGCCCTGGAAAAACTGCAGATCAATGACAATGCCACTGGATCCATCCGTGACGCCATTGAACATATCTCTGCAAAAATAAACGACCTTACCTCGCTACTCTCCAACATCAAGAGCGACTTGAATTCATCGGCTGAAATAAACTCTTCAACGATTCATGCCTTATCTTCGAATATTCTCAACCTCGATTCATCGGTAGGGCAAACCACGACCGCCGTACGCATCAATGGAGCAGCCCTTGCTCGAATCGACAAAGGTGTACTCGAAACTGGTGCACAAGTAAAATCCGTTGTTCTTGAAGGAAACAAGCGACTTATTAAGGAACTTGACAGAGCAGTCTCACAACTCGACGAATTGTCTCATGACAACGGTACACGAATCCGTGGAATCTCCGATTATGTTTTCCCAAAGATTGAAGCTGAGATGAGAGGTATTCATACTACACTCGAACGATTGACGCACAACAATATCGATGGATTGAGACGAACGCGCGATTCTTTAGCCGTTATAGGCACTAAAATCGTGGGGACTTCTAGAAAATTCGATGATCTGGTTGATGCTGTTCATTCGAGTGATGATCTGGATCACTTAACTCATAGTAAAACTTTGGTTGGAGGCAATGGGAAGATTCCCGGTGAGCACCGTATACTTGGGACGAGGAGGAGTAGGGGTGGAAGCAATGCCAGTAGTACTAAGGATGGTCCTGCTTTGAGTGGTTTGAGGTTACAGGCCTTTACACAAGGTCATTCAAATTTCTCGTGATGATTTTGGGAGGATTTCTTTTGTTTGGTTTACAATCTTTTCCCTTGGGGAATTCTTTGATGTTTGGATTTCATTATTTGTTCTTTATGATATGATGGCATGAGCATGAGCATGAGCAGTGAGCGCGAGAGCATAATACTTGCATTTGGGAGGTGTATGGGTTGGGCATGATTAGATTTGATATGACTTGGGATGGATATTATGATATGAGCACATGAATGGGATGATAGCGGGGTTAATGATGACCTAAAGGTCCAGAATGTTGATACTAGATGCATATTTCTTTTCTTTTTCTTTTACTATACCACTGATCATAGCATACAAAATTGGTTTACCCAGGAATTCTGGTCTCAAGTTCCGTTCCTTATTGTGAATTGCCATGGCTAATGAAGGAGAGGCTTCGGCTACATGAGAATAAGCACTGCCAAGGCCTTTTTCCTCTAGTCATCCCTTTCAATGGATACCAGGAGGGGTTTGTTGAGTGTAATTGTAACTATTTCCAATGAATAGATCGGATGAGAATGAAAAGAAAACTTAATAGGAGAGATACATTAGACATTGATGGACATGGGAAAAGCAGAGCAGTCATGCATATGCGAGGAAGGGCAAAAGGGCACGACATGAAGCCACAAATTAGATACTGCGTTACAACATACATGTAGATATTCTGCATGCGAGATGAGGTTACCTACTGGAAAGATCATCTCAGCCTTATATACCTGTGCGTGCCCGCCGGACATGATTCATAACCTTTTGAATAATGAGGCGTTCTACGCTAGTCTTTTCCTAGCACAAGGCTGACACCCCGCAAAATTAACCGCAGCCTTCTTAACCCCTCGATACTTATCTGCCTAGTATTGATGCCCTCCCCTAACTCCATGAATCATCTTCGCCCTCTTTACAAGTTCACAAGCTCCTTGGCCCGACCAAGACCAAGAATCAACTCTGCGACATTATTGAACATTTCCTGTCGCAGATTTACCATGTCTAGCTCCACCAACGGTGTCCTCGAAGCTGGGAAGATGACAAAACCCCGCTATGTAGATGTACATTCTCCTGTTCACTCAAACCAAACCAAATCTTTGGCATCTAGCTATGCTATTCGATTTCAAACACAAGAGCTGATTAAATTTATGCACAGTAGATTGGTATAAACCTCACCGATGCCGTCTACTCTGGCATCTACTATGATACGCAGCGACATCCGTCCGATCTGCCTTCTGTCATATCTCGAGCCATCACTGCCGGATGTGAAAAGCTCATCGTTACTGGATCTGATTTGGCAGAGTCTCGAAAAGCTGTTGAGTTATCCAAGGAATATCGTAAGTATATGAATACTACTATTCATATCAGAAATGCGAGGATGAGAAAATGAGAAACTGGCAAGAAGAAAGCTAACGGGCAATTCTTCCAGCCGGTGTACTCTTCGCAACCGTTGGAGTGCACCCTTGTTCCTGTCTCCAATTTACGCAAGCGCCAAACAATCCCGAGAAATATCTCCAAGAGCTCGAGGGACTAGCATTAGAAGCCAAGGAGACGAATCACTGCGTAGCATTTGGGGAAATAGGACTCGATTACGATCGTCTTACACTTTGTCCCAAAGAAGCACAATTGGAATATTTTGAAAAGCAACTCGACATAGCAACTCGACTACATCTCCCACTATTCCTTCATTCGCGTGCTGCACATGAAGATTTTGTGCGGATATTGAAGGGGAGATTGGAGGAGTTGCCTAAGAGAGGAGTGGTGCATAGTTTTACGGGGACATTAGAGGAGATGGAGGAATTGGTTAGTTTGGGGTTTGATATTGGGGTGAATGGATGTTCGTTGAAGACGGAAGAGAATTTGGACGTAGTGAGAGCGATACCCATGGAGAGACTTCAGATTGAGACGGATGGGCCTTGGTGTGAGATACGACCTAGCCATGCGAGTTGGAAATGGTTGAGGGGATTTGAGGAGGGGAAAGGAGGGGAAGGGATGAGTGAGGGCGAGAGAGCTATAGAGGGTGGGAAGGGGTGGAAGAGTGTGAAGAAGGAGAAGTGGGTGGAGGGGGTGATGATTAAGGGGAGAAATGAACCGTGTATGATTGGACGGGTAGCTTGGGTTGTTGCGGGTGTCAAAAAGATAAGTGTGAAAGAAGTGAGGGAGGCAGCATGGAAAAACAGTTGCAAGATGTTCGACTTGGGAGTGTGAGTGGCATGCGCTTTGCGTAGAGTAGATTTGGGTACATATCAGATGACTAGAGCTTAGACTTGTATTCTAGACCAGTTAATATCCTCCGTTGAATTTGTCAAGTCAGAGCTATGAAATCAGGTAGTCTCCGTCCGAGCCCTTACTCCAATAGCAACCGCAGAACGAGAAGCTTCAGATGCAATATATGGGAACTGGTTGACATGGCAAAACAAATCTTCGGTTAGTTCCTTTATTTTACGCTCTTCTCAGGTTTGAATTAAACAATTCTACTCTCGTCGCGTCAATGCTACTAGTGACTATTTCGAGCATCGCAAACGCCACCTCCAGGTATCACCGGCCATCCAAACCCCAAATCCAAACACCTCCCAATATAATCAGACATACTCATTACAAGTATTACTCAGACGCCACTTCCCTTAAATCCTCTAACTCTCCCTCTCCTCACAACTCCTAAACTAACACCCTCTTCCCCAGTCATCCATCCCGGCATCTTCTCTCCATCCACTATTCCTGCTTCAACTAATTCTCGGATTCCTGCAAATATATGGTTTCCATGAAATGTTATCCTGATATCTGGTTTCCATGTATCTCTTCCCCTTTCGTCCCTTTCTGTTTCGGCTATTCCATCACCATCCTCTTCATCCAATCTGTCAAGCGCTGCCTCAACAGTACCTCTGCGTCCCTTATTCTTCTGGCGTTGTCGCTCAATGGCTGATTCGTTTTCAGGTTCGGGTGTTATGGAAGCGAGGGATGGAAAGGTGTCTTCCAGGCGGATATCAAGTCTTTCGATGCCTTTCCCATCATTGGACTTTGCAGAATTTCCAAAACGAGCTTTGGCTATATTCTTTCGTCTCTTTACCATTTCTGGACCATCTTCTTCTATAGGTCTTTTCATGCTTCTCGGTATTACTCTCTCCTTCTCGGCACTATCTAAATCTGCCCCGGTTGGTACATCATCCTCTGGTGTAGGTAGTATCGGATTCAATGGATTGTCCTTTTTATTTTCTCCCGCATAAACTTCCCACGCACCTCCTGCCGCATTGTGTCTTCCTCCTCCTCTCTTCTCACACAGTGCCTCTAAATTCTTCGTAGAAAATCCGGTACCCTCTAGCTTGTATCTTTCCCTCGGTCTGCTAAAAGCCTTCGGAATTCCATCCAATGTTAATTTCCGCAGACTTTTTGTATCGGTTCCTCCGAGGGCGGTCCCTGCTGCAGAATTCAATGAGACATAAATGTAAGGAGAAGTGTCCGGAAATGCAATGTAAAATGTCTTGCTAGAATCAAACACCATACTCGGTTTGGTCGATCCCGATGAAAGTGCAAGCGATGTATTATATGGTGAATCAAGTATATATATCCTCAAGAGTAGTAATGGTAAAGTCGCATGTCGATCGAGGTTGTAATGGGCTTTAACATCCGGTAAAACCTCCCTCTGTAAGTTTTGCAAGAAAGTAGAAGGATGAAATCGTGGTATTCCTGTTTCCTTCTTTTCTTCCTCTGGAACCTCATGGTCAGGAGATGAGGATGATAACCGCACGACTTTTAAGGCGGTCCATTTCTGCGATACGGGATGATCATATAGATATTGCATATCTGCCATAGCCAATTGATATAGTGTGATCCCATGTCTCCAGTCTCCCTCCAAAATTCGATCGAGTACATCGCGCTTACTGCCCTTTTGTGTCGTGAAGGAAGTGTAAAGTTCGCTGAGAGAGTCGAGGGTGGCATGAGGTGGGTAGAGATCCAGCGCATAATCGGAAGCTGAATCGTCCGCCTCGAGAAGGTAGGGCGCGGTATTGGCTTGGTTTCGTTCATCGAGCCAGTCGAGGGCGAGGGTAAGGAGGGAAGGGCGTGACAGACGAGAGAGAAGTTTGTGTACGGAGGAGTGAGTTGAGGGGACGAGTTGCGAGTGAGGAAGCGCAGACGTAGTAGGGATAGATAATTCGGCCATGGTCAATGAAAGACTAATGAATAAAAATTAAACGATAAATATTGTAGAATCGATTGACACCTTCATATTCAATGTCGTTAATTCCCGGGTATGTCAATGTTGCTATTTGGGTTTGGGTTTGTCGCGTTTCGTGAGGTTATCGCGAAATCGTCGCGATCAGCTGACGCTGTAGAACTAGCACCGCCTTAAATTCCGCCTCTGTACAATTACCTATGTTTAACCACAATCAACCATCCGCAAAATACCCCAGAGATGAACAGCTTCTATCCACATAAGAATCGAGAGATTGTATTCGGATTTCAGAAGGACTTCAATGAATTGAAGAGTCTCGCATATAATCGAGTTTCTTAGCTTGTGGCAATACTTGCAATGTGATCATGATATCGGCAGTAATGAATCTCCAAGCAGAAGCATTTACGGGTTAAAGTTATCGTAAATGATTGTATATCTTCTATTGCCATACCATTATTTCTTTTTGTCGTCTTCTCCTACTATCTACAATATATGAAAAGTGTGAGGCACAATACATTGACCATTGAGACTTCTGGGTAGTTCTAGAACCATCATCAGAGGAACCCTCCTATGGCCGAAGAAGTGACATATAAATACCTCGTGTGTGGATGATTCACTACTCAGAAATCTTCAACGAGATAGAGTCAAGTTCTCTGGGCAAATTATATCACTGGCCCGGCTTCCCCATCGAGATGTGCAATGAGCCCATGGATGGTATTGGGTACATGAATAATCTAGGGCTCAGAGAAACCATGAAGGGCTAGATAATGATCGGTCATATACAAAGAATTGGGCATCGAAAAGACTCCTCTTGTTCTCGAGGCATGCTGGAATACTACATTTGCCATATCACTTTCTCCAACTCGGTGCAAAGGTTGCAGTGAGAGTGTCTTGGCGATCTATTCTAATTATTTAGCTAGTCTGCGGAGTTGCTCTTGGAAACCAGATTTTTGTAAAACTCCTCAAGTTCGTTGATATTATACTGAAAGTTCGATATGACGACTACATGTGGAAGATTGGCTTAATTTTCATACTTTTCCTACTCTTAGTAGTCAGGCTGCGTGAAACCAGCAGCCGCTCCACTTCCATATGGTGGAAAATTTCCCCCAGATCACCATTTAATGGTGAGTTTGTTATCTTTCGAACACTATACATTGGCCTCCACCCAAACATCATGTCAAAGTTCTCAGGCACCGGTATATCGGTGTATGAAGCATACAACTTCAGATGAATATCCTATGGCAGATAGACAAATACACATTTCAGCCCGGACGGTCCAAAGATTCATATGAGAAAATCTAGATATAAGTATGAATATAAAACAGAATGTCTGTCACAACAGTGAAGCTTGAACCCCGTGCTCCATTGAAGATAGACAGCCGCTGAGCGAGACTTCCCCCTAACACAGTGGATAGAAGCCATGGTTCACATCCGTCCCTATATCATCTGCGCACGGGCTTCAACATTTATCCCATGGCAAAGGGTATGGTGATAGTTTTGCCCTATGGGGCTCCTTCCTCCTTTAAACAACGCGCTAGCGAGCTGTATACCACCTCCCCCACTCTCTTGTTACCGTTACTCTCCACGAAACCATCGCATCACAACACCAACCAAAGATTGAGTACATCTCTCTACCTTTTATCAACCTCTATCTTCCACCATTACTTTGACCTATACACAGTACTTGCAATAATTTAAATTGCTTCTTCTCATCTGCGATATCAATAGCTTCGGTTTTGAGATTGCTCAGGTATATGAAGCTCACTTTCTAAAGGTACGATTGGGTTCTCTAATCCTACTGAGCTTCCCCAAATCTCTTCCTACTGACGTCCTAATGTAATCTCCTCTTTCACCCTTTATTCTTCCATACTTTCCATTTCATTTCATCACAGTATATGGAGACCATTGTAGCTTCATTTTGCATTAATATCTATTACAGAATCTTCTTCAGGTTCTCATGTTTAGAATCATTTTTAATCTTCGTCAAACCATCATTTCAGAATTCAGTTTCACCTTGAAAAAAGGCAATTGTGTTCGTTGTCATTTGGTCTACCGTCTACTAACTTCAAAATGGGACAGCCTTACGCGACTATGAATCCATTAATTATGGCTCAGACAATTGAAGCAGATGCTGATCCGGTAATTAACCTCGGAGCGGGAGAGATCAAAGCCGAAACCATTGTTAATTCTGCTTCTACGTTGAGCGAAGCACAAGAACCCGATATAGGTCTTACCGTTGCTCAATCAGACACAGTCACAGTGGCCAGAAAGGAAACGGCAGTTGGCGACAGTATTCTCTTTTTAAATAAAGCTGAAATTATCGTGGCTTCACACACGGCAATGTTTCCCGAGTTCAAAAGCTGGCAAGAAGAAAGCAGTATGTCCTCTGACCCTCGTGGATATAATAAAATCCAACTGACATATTATGCTCACAGAACAAATTCTCGGTGACATAAAACGTCCTCGTGTGCTTGTTGGAGTACTTGGATACACCGGAAGCGGGAAATCATCCCTAATCAATGCCCTCATTGATGAAGAGATGGTGGTACCAGCTAATTCCATGCGTGCCAGCACGTCTGTAGTCACAGAGATTTCGTGGAATGACTCAAATGATCCCGAAAAGGCCTTTCGCGCCGACATAGAGTTCATATCAGAGGGCGAATGGCGGGCGGAGATGGACGTCTTGCTCGACGATCTAGCAAACGCAACAAAAGGGGAAGACGTATCCGTCAAATCGGGCAGCGAAGCAAGTACTGCATTTGCGAAGATATCTGCGGTTTGGCCTGGAGTCACTCTTGCTAAATTAAAGGGAATGACTTCAGCGGAACTCTTTCAACAAATTGACGGCGTTTCCAACATACTGGATTGCAATTTAGATATCTGGGACAGCAAGGCCAAATCGTTTTCACAACAAATCAATTCATATATCGACTCTACTAATAAGCAAGCATCCTCGAAAGGGATATCTTACTGGCCTTTGGTGCGTTGTGTTCGTATCTACACAAAAGCCGAAATCCTCAGACATGGTCTCGTACTGGTCGATTTACCTGGCCTCGGAGACTCTAATACTGGCAGGACGCAAGTGGCAGAGACATACACTAAAAATCTCACATACGTTTGGATCGTGGCCGATATTGTTCGCGCAATCGATGACCAAGTTGCCAAAGATCTGATGGGGAAATCCTTTCGAAGGCAGCTGCTCATGGATGGCAAATACGATGATAAGTACGTCACATTTATTATGACTAAAACAGATATTATCAACAATGAAGAAGTCATTGAATCATTACATCTCCGAGAGAACGAGTTGAAGGGGATTCTTGCCCGAGAAGAAGAAATTTTGAAAGAGATCCACGATGGCGAAGAAGCACTGGTTCGGAAGTCTGTCAAAGCCAAGAAAATCAAGAAGGCCTTGAAGATACAAATGGAGAAGTCATCGAAGGGTGGCAAAGCTCTGTCAAACAAGCGAAAGCATATCGAGGGGGATAGAGCAGAAAAGGAGGAGCGATCATCAAGCACCTTGGAATCAATGGACAATAAGATCACAGAAAAGAATCTTTTAGTTAAGAAAAAAGCAAAGGCAATCAAGACCATCAAGGCTACGGAAAAAAAGCTTGCTGAACTCAGGCTTACGCTCAAATTAACTAGGAACGACATCAAAGCTGCTTGTACCCAGGCTCGAAACAAATATACCCAAGAGCATCTCAAGTTGGACTTTGAGAATGGGCTAAGAGAGTTGAAGCAGGATATCTCTGATGATCTCAATGCTGACCGCCAGCCTGGAAACGAGGATAAAGCTGAGAGCAAACATTTGGTACACCAGCGTATGTTCTCCAATTCCCATGCTCACAGTGCTTGCTTGATACTAATTTAAGGTTTCCATACAGAAGGGCTCATTGACCAGTTACATGTTTTCTGTGTGTCCTCCAAGGGATACCAGAAACTCGCTGGGCGCTTCAAGCGTGACCCAATGCCTAAAGGATTTGGGACCATAAATGAGACTTTCATTCCAGGTCTACAAGAATATGCAGCAGCTTCTACTCTGGACGTGCGAACAAAGATAGCCGATGACTTTTTAAATGAATTCAGCCTTCTAAAACTGAGTATTAAATCATGGGCCGAGAACGACTCTCCCAACTCTCTCTCCCTTTCTCAAAAGCACAAGCTTAATTCTATGTTAGAGGAACAGCTAGAAGTTCTCCACAAGGTATGGTTTCTGTCCAATATTATTTCCAATATCTAATTTCGAGTAGGCGTTTTGCTGTGCTTTTGAAAACACGATGATGCGCATCCGCGAGATCATCAAAAGGGATATCCTCCCAACTCTACAAGGCTGTATCAGGACGGGTACAGAAAAGGCCGAGCAGGCATGTAGGGATTTAATGGACGCAGACACCTCATATCAGACCTGGAAGGCAATATGCCGTCGATTTGGCAAGTTTAATACCAAAAAAAACGTAAATTATGACTGGAATGGAGTTTTTTTGGAACCCTTCCTGGGACATCTCGCTAAACCTTGGGACAAAGTTTTTAATTCGCATATGCAGGCAATTCACGACGAATACTCTAGTAACATTGTCACAGCTATCAATACATTTTCGGCCGATATAAAGCCCCTCCTTCAGAACATGTCGGAAGCTTCTTCATCAAAATCGCCCATCGACTTTTTAGAGAAGGTACCTTACCTGAAGCGTAAGGCTAAAACTGCAGTATCCGCGTCTTTGTTTTCGGCACAAAGTCAAGCGCAGGAAATTCATCGATTAATCGAGCCATTGATTCAACACCATCTCCGTCCTGCATATGAACTGTGTATTCAAGAATCAAGTAAGTACTAAATTCTGCTAAATCATTACACAGTCACTAACATATGCGCCGTTTCCCAGAAGCAGGAGCTCTTAATCGGATGAAAGAAAAGCTTTTTGAACATATTAGCCGGAGTAACCAAGTGATGTATAAGGAGTCTTCTAGGAAGCTAAAATCTGGATTGAAGGCGATGACCCTCAATCTTGAGGGTTTATTAATCACAGTTCATACTGACACGTCAGATTACCTGAGAAAAGAGATTGGGGATATGATAATGTTGGCGGTGGCGAAGAACGACCAAACCAGGAAAGAGGCCAGGGATACTCTGCGCCAAGATTTGACCCTGGAGTTGAACATCTTAGAAGCAGCCTGGGTTAGAGGTGCTTCTGAGCCAGCGGACAAGCTCCTTCCTGCGAAGGTGGATGGAAAGCCAGAGAATGATAGTAGTGAGGAAGACTCGGAAGACGATGATGACGATGACGATGATGTCAGTGATGACAGCAACAGTAGTGATGGGGCCGAAAGCATTAGCGATGATGTAGAAGATTCTTGATCCAAGGTCATGATCATGGGCATCAAAAACGCACTCCATCTAAGCTGGAACATTTACCAATTAGGAGAGGAATGCATTTGCAGTCCTCCTCCACGTATTCATTTATTTCCAAATACATTTCAAGAGGTATTCAAGCTTATATTTTGCTATCTGTGGCGTTGATTTTCTTTCTTTCTTAACCATATCAGCAATGTTCGTTCGGGAATGGGGATGGGGATGGATCATGGTTTTATTAACGGGAGAATGCGGGGCCTCAAGTTGGTTATTGCTGCTTTTTATATCTCTTTCCGAATGAGATCTTACCATTCCTCGGTCATGAAGCGCGGTAGCTAATGCTTTCAAATATGATGAATCACCAAAGTGACTGTTCAAACCATATAGATTTTGGGCGGAATACCCGTGAAAGGCCTCTCCTTGGACTCGCAACTTGATCGACTACTGGCAATATCCAGATCGCCGTGAATCCCATATCCTACAATATTTTCAGAATCTATCGTGATCACCTAGCAACATGTCAAGTTATTGACCATACCGGGATATAATCAAGCTTATTGATTATGTCTTTCCATGTCCCTCCACAGTATCCGAAAGTTTCAGAAGGGCAATCCGTGGTGTTTGAAGCATCCGTCCTTGCAAATCGATCCGCAAATACTTGATAGATAGAACGAGATCTCCATTCATCAGATGTCGCCGATAAAACACCACCGAGAGCCCAGGCCTAGCAGAGCCAAGAATAAGTTTTTAGAAATGATTTCGCGAGTTGTGATAATGAGAAAGGAATTGAGAATGAAGAATAGCTGTAACAGACAGCATGCAAACTATCTTGCTAAATCTTTCAACCACAATCCAATTATATAGACGAAAGAAAAAACTAATTTGTAGAGAGGAAATAAATGGAATAAATGTAAAGTGTTGAAACAGAATCTTGCATGAAAGAACATCCCAAGCCAACCCATAACCACCCAATCTCGTTTATGCATAGATGACGAACTTGTTCTAAGAGGAAGAGGTAGATTCTTCAAGCAGGTTATACTTCATAATTCCTCAAATGAGAAGGATGTAGATACAAGGCTGAAGTTCCCTTTGTGGGGGTCACACAGATCCATCTGTATTTTAGCCAGAGAAAATCCCAACGGGCACTGATCAATTGCTCGTACGGTATATCTAAAGTTTTAGGCTCTGTTTGTCCCCCACGCTATACTACTGTGATTTTTCTTTCTGTTGTTAATGATTTCCAAGGCTTCCTCCGTTACCTCTTCGACAATCTTTTCAGCCCAGGTGACATGTTTTATTAATCCAACCCCAGTACCAGAGTACGCAACCATCCTACCTTGGGAACCCCAAGCCTCATCACCTTGCTTCAACTCCTTTTTGTACAGGCGAACATTTTCCTTGTCAGTCATACCAGCCTTCTCATCCTCATGACCCTTATTGAGTAAAGCACGACCGTCATATTGTGATGGCCATCCGACTGTTGTCTTCAATCGATCGCATAAAGTAGACCGCCCAGTGCTGACACCACCATCTACAGCTTTCACCAGTTCTTTCTGCCAACCTCGAGGGATACCTGCTTCTGTGGCTGCTAAGAATCTGGTCCCCATCACTGTTCCTATCGCTCCTAAACTCAATGCGGCCGCAACGCCTCGCCCATCCATGATTCCTCCAGCTGCGAGTAATGGTAGACGGGAAAGGCCCCTATCTGCAAGTGCATCTGAAATTTCCGGGACCAACGAAATGATACTGGCGGATCGAGATAGACCATGACCCCCAGCGTCCGTGCCTTGTACCACCAAAACATCAGGGTTTGCGGCATCCATGACATCCATGGCTTCCTTGACTGTCCCAACTTGTACCCAGACTGAAACTTTGCCATCACTAACAGATCTGAGTTCTCGAGCCCATTCTTTCAAATCCTCGGTTCTCTTTGGTGCGAAAAGCCATATTGCTGAAGGCTTGTGTTTCTTCGTGGCTTCAAGAGCAACATTGATCTTACAGTCCCAGTTCTGAAAACCAATACCAATAGCAAGACGGTTGAATCTCTCAATATGGAAGTTTCTAGTGGGAGCAGTTGCGAATAATGAAGCCGTAATATCAAGTTTTCGATCAAGATCCGCCAGGTTGTTGCCTCCTGCAAGAAACCCTATCCCTCCCGCCCTACTTACACTTGTCGCGAGCGCAGGTGTGGCAGCTCCTAACATCGGCGCCGACACAATCACTGGCCATAGAATCCATGGAAAAGTCTTTTCCATATGGCGCATTACCGATAGGCGTACTGACATTGTCGCAATGATTATTGGAATGCCCTGCGGGGATTGCTACTTTAGACTTTCCCTCTTGACAAAATGAAAGGATGGTTTGTATTTGTTACGAGGTAATCACGCCTTGTCGCATTCTCTTGCTGGAATTGAGAAGTAAGAGTAAGAGTCTAATCATAATTAAGCTTAGATTGTTCATACCTATCAACGTTTGCGTTGTTCAAACCGAACCACAACAAAACTCATCAAAGGTTTCGAATTCTAGATCGAGGAGCTCGATTGTAGTTTACTTAGGGAGGTAGGTATGGGAGGTAGGTAACTTATTCTCAGACCCTTGCGGTAGTTTGACTGATTTACCATTTTTACCGTAAATATGTAATTTTTTAGTACTAATAAAATGGGTTATATTTTTACCGAAGTGGGGCATATAGTTAAACTCGACATACGGGTGCCACCACATGGGTCTAATTGGTTGGTTTATAGGCTTTATGATTATGTAATCGCCGAATGGTCTGAGGATGCCTACTGTGGAGGCAGGAATGATTGGTAAACTATTACGTAATCATTTCCTTTATTCAGTTAGTATAAAATATCTTATTTAGCTAGCAAATAATGAAATCATTCCTTTCCCACTTATAATACAAAACTCCCGACCTTACACTAGGTACTTACCTAGTAGGTAACAGTGTTACATGCTTACTAATCCGATAGATGAGAGGAGAGGAGAATGCGGGGATGTCACGGGCCGTTATACCCGCAGTGTTCCCCGAAGTCTCCCGGAGTCCCGGTGCATGGGTACATTGACATCTCCCTGGAGCGGAGATGGGAGCGGAGATGCTTCAACTTCAACTTCAAACCCTGGTGAATATTTTATATTGGAACGGGAAACGATTCGACCGCGAAGTCTTGACGGATTACATCAGCTGGATTTGTATTTCTTACTCGCCCCCAAAAACAAAAAAACATGCCACTGTTACTATGATGAACCAATAACAATTGGGGTAATAAGGTGAATACATTGCAATGCGAGCAAATCAGGTCAGAAAATCTTTGTGGTCACCTAGGCACGACCAGGGAAAACTTTGCTGACATCTCATACCTAATGTTGGATTCATGCAAAATATAACACTGTTCATCAAACGATAACCAATCTTGCAATGTCACTCACACCTCAACAAATCAAAATTATCAAGGCCACAGTGGCTGTTGTCCAGGAGCATGGAATCACCATTACTACCATCTTTTACAAGAATATTCTCACTGCCAATCCCGCTCTGAACAATATCTTCAACCAAACAAACCAAAAGAATGGAAATCAACCCCGTGCTCTTGCGTGTGCTCTTGCTGCCTACGCTTCCAATATCGATAATCTAGTTATGCTTTCAGATGCCGTGGAAAGGATATGTCAAAAACATGCCTCCCTATTTATCCGACCAGAGCACTACCCCATCGTTGGAAAATACCTTCTAGAAGCCATGGGCGAAGTTCTCGGGTCAGCATTAACGCCAGAGATTCTAGATGCATGGACAGCCGCCTACGAACAATTGGCAAAAATCATGATTGATAGAGAAGCGCAATTGTATGATGAGTCAAGTGAATGGAAAGAATGGAGGGACTTCAAAATCGTTAAGAAAGTTAAAGAATCCGGTATCATCACGTCTTTCTATCTGGAACCAGTGGATGGAAAACCACTTCCCCTTTTCAAGCCTGGCCAATATCTTTCAGTTCAGATCCAGATTCCACACTTCGGATATTTGCAATCGAGACAATACTCACTAAGCGATCGACCCAATGAAAAGTACTACCGCATTAGTGTGAAACGTGAAGACGCACTTGAACTACCGGGACTCGACACACCCATCGAGGCAGGATTGATTTCAAACACACTACATGATAAGAAGAACGTGGACGATATAGTACAAGTATCCCCTCCAAAAGGTGAATTCTTTCTCGATCTGGAAAAGAATGCCAATTCGCCTGTAATCTTGATCTCCGCTGGAGTCGGCGTCACTCCCATGGTTTCAATACTCAACACTCTTGTTCAAAGAGGAAGCAGCAGACCAATATCATATATTCATGCTGCACGCAGCAAGGAAGTCCATGCATTCCATGAGCATGTACGCGATATTGATATAGCGAATGAGAACATCAAATCCTGGGTTTTCATCAAAAACTTATTAGCGAACGATGATTGTGGATATCCGGTTCAAGATCTCGTAGTAGGACGAATGGATTTATCCAAGGTTAAGAATGAAGCGCTACATTTGGGAGATTCTTCAACGATGTATTTTATCTGCGGACCGGGTGGATTTATGGAGGATATAAGTAGGAGTTTACAAGAGTATGGTGTATCCAAGGCGCGAATCAAGATGGAGGTTTTTGGAACTGGAGACGCTCGGTAGAAAATCTCAAGCTACATGAGAATGATCTGATATTGTACAGAAGATGAGAAATGTAGATAGAAGGTCGGAAGATTACTAGAAAAATAAACTCCACTCAAATTCACATATAACCCATCATAGCCACTTATCATGCATTACCCAAATCCTCCGGAGTCCCAGCCTACTATTCATTTGCATTGCACAAATACCCTAAAATTCTTCGCATCTACAGATCCAAATCCTCCCCTACCAACCTTATCATCCCAAAAACCCTCCTCTTCACAAGAATAATCAATACCAATACCAAAATCAAGACAATATTGAAGAAATCATTCTTCAATATAATATAATATCTAGATCTATATGACTATAATCTCTCATTTCATCCCATCATGACAAAAAACCCTAACCCAAAAAATGACTACGCGGGTAATTATCTCGGTAAAATATAAATGCGTGACACTACCTACCTACCTTATCATATAAATTTTCCCCGCATTCCTAGGTTAACCGTTAGTTAACTCCCCGCAATACCCGACCCGGGTTGAATGAATATTGTGCGGATTTGTAATATTCGCGCTGCGTTATCTGATGGAGTTTGGGTTTAATTGTTTAAGGGAGGAGGGATTTAGAGTATTTCATATATATATAAGCGTGTTAATCTTTGAGATTATGGATGGGGATTGAAATATTTATCGATGTTAATCTACGAGCTTTCAGAATTTGTTGAATTTAATTGCTACGTATCTGTATATTGAATAATTACTCTGAGTAGTACATCAAGAATGAAAGATCTAGAGAAGCAAGTTCAGGATCCTCGATCCTCCAACTCCAGCACCGGCACCGGCACCGAAATCGAAACAGATGAAATGAATACCCCCAAAACCAAAACAAATGAAACAAATGAAAGAAACACCCAAGGCCCCCCTCCGGACGGCGGAACCACAGCATGGCTACACGCCCTCCTCACGCACCTCGTCTTCTTCAATAGTTGGGGATTTGCCAACAGCTACGGGATTTTCCAACAATACTACACCGACACATTACAGCGAGCCCAATCCGATATTGCATGGATCGGGAGTGTTCAGGTTTTTCTCCTATTCTCTGTGGGTGTTATAGGCGGTCGAGCCACGGACGCTGGATATTTCCATTGGGTTTTTAGACTGGGTGTTGTGGTGCAATTGTTGGGGGTCTTTATGACTTCGCTGTGTGAGACGTATTGGCAGGTTTTTCTGGCTCATGCCGTGTGCGTAGGGTTGGGGAATGGATTGACGTTTTGTCCTTCATTATCGATTTTGTCGACGTATTTTTCGAGGAATAGAGCATTAGCTGTTGGGATAGCGGCTGCGGGGGCGGCGAGTGGTGGACTGGTTTATCCGGCGATTGTACATGTTTTGTTGCGTGAAGTTGGGTTTCCTTGGACGTTGAGGGTTGTAGGATTTATCATGTTGGTGGCTCATATTCCTTCGATTCTGTTTTTCAAACCCAGATTACCTCCGTATAAAGCAGGAGCTTTGGTGGAATGGCCTGCTTTCAAAGAACCGGCTTATACCTTTTTTATTCTGGCGATGTTCTTGAATTTTTGGGGATTGTATTTTGCTTTTTTCTATCTTGGGACTTTTGCTAGAGACCACTTGGACGCTTCGACAGAGACATCGGTTAACCTCTTGATGGTAATCAATGGTATTGGAATAATAGGACGTATCATTCCCAATCTCATCGGAGACCGTCTCACCGGACCTTTCAACATCCTAATTCCATTCAGTTTTGGAGCATGTATTCTTGTCTATTGCTGGGCTGCGATTGAATCAATAACTGGAATATATGTATTCGCAATCATATATGGCTTCATTGCCGCTGCCTTGCAGTCGCTTTTTCCGGCCACAGCTACAACGTTGACAACAGATGCGAAAAAGACCGGGGTTCGGTTAGGTATGATTTTGAGTGTGGTTAGCTTTGCATGTTTGACTGGTCCGCCTATTGCTGGTGCATTGATCCAGGCTGGAGGTGGAAGCTACTTTTATGCGCAAGTTTTTGCGGCGACATCAATTCTAGTCGGCGCGCTATGCCTGGTAGCATCAAGGGTTTCGAAGTCTGGATGGAATTGGGTGAAAGTCTAGGTTGGGATCTCACACGCTACCCCTAAAACGACATTATGATAGCTGAATGGACATTAGTATGAAGATTGGGAATGGTCTAGATTAATAATTGGAGCTAGAAGAACTATTTTAGAAAGAGATATAGACATTAAAGCCACTATGATGACCACCACAAGGAAGATTGATTCAATAGAACTCAATCAGTGTTCAGCTCCCGTCATGCGGTGAGGAAGTGAAGTGAAGAGAGAGGTTGGGACAGCCGAGGATTATCCATCTCAACTTGCATAAAGATTACGTAATGGGGATTTCATCATCAATCTGCATAGCACTGCTAGTATTAACCCGTGATAACTCAAACAGTAAATCTCCGTCCTCTTCCCTCCAACTCAAGCACCCATTCTTTGCAGCAATACAACCTAGCGATATCCATGGCCTCCCCGTTACGACCATTAAAACGCAAACGCGCGCGAATAGCCTGCGAATCCTGCCGAGACCGCAAAAGAAAATGCGATGGCGGTCAGCCATGTGATTCCTTTCTCCGATTCGAATATGACTGCCAATATAAATCCTCGTACTCGGGGACTCCTAAAAAGGCGAAATATGACACGGACTCATTATCAGAACCAGCTCCTGCGCATGTGGAATCCTTGCCTCCTTCATTAGAGGCCAATTCCGGAGCAACTTTTGCGAGGCAGTTGGCTCTGAAAATTGATCCTCAAAATGCACCGAGATTGCATCTGTTTTCTTGGAACGTTGGGGAAAGGTCTAGTACTGCTGGTTCGGAGAAATCTGGGACGTTGTCAATTGAAGATATATTTTCATTGGCCATCGTGGATGAATTATCTTCGTTTTATTTTGAAAAGGTTGATATATGTTATAATTTCATTGATCGTGTGAAGTTTTTCCAACGATGGCAGGTACGAAAGCTTGTCATGAATGAAAAGAAACCATTTGATGCTGTCGTATTTGGAGTCACAGCGCTTGGTAGTCTCTTTTCCAACCGGACCGCACCTTTGTTAGAACTACAGCTTGTTGAATCTGCGCGGTCAATTCTCCATGACTGTTCTGGGGACATACCATCTACGGAAATCATCACGGCACAACTTCTCAGGGTTATTTATTTACGGATGACAGCATCGCCACATGTGTCTTGGATGGCCAGTTGCACTCTAATGCATATGATCGAAGCAGCAGGTCTTCATCTCCCATCAACCGTGGACAATGATTTTCCACAACCAGCGGAAGACCGTAATTCAGAATTGCGATGGAGACTATTCGGCATATCCCAGCACCTTAACACATGGATCTCATTTGATCTAGGTCGATCCCGTGTAATTCTCCAAGGAGGAGTTCCATCAGTCCTCCCATATTTGAAGCAGAAAGACTCTACAAAAGAGCTTCTAAGCCTATTACCCCTATCCGAAGCTTTAGACCCCAGCAACCAACAAAACGCATCGAATCTGGAATCCGCATTTCTTCAAGTCCTGAACAGCATTCATGTTCAACCGCCATCTGTCATGGCTCAAACTAATCTGATGCTTTGCATATATCGGCGACTTCGCGCGTTGAATTGGACCATTTCTCCCGATCTTTTAGATCGAGCATTGAAATTGATGAGTAAAGGTTTGAGATGTGCGCGAGAAATGGTTGCGACAAGTTGTCCATGGCATCACATGGCCAATGTACCCTTTCAGATCATCTGTACACTTCTCGCGATCGATAACCGAAGTTCATTATCGAAACTAGGAGATGCGATGAAGACACTTGGTGAAGTAGCAGCTGCGTACGATACGAGTGTCATGAGAGAAGCTTACAAAACTGCTCGATTACTTGTTCTAATCTATCAAAAGAGAAAAGAAGACGATGCAAAGTTACTCGGGGATATTATTCAGGCTGATCCTTTACCATCTATTGATCCTACGACGTTGGAGAAAACTAATGCTCAACCGCTCCAGGACATCAGCTATGGTGATCCTTGGCTGGAATCACTTATGGTGGATATACCTGACCTAGAGGATATCGAAGCACAATTCTCAACGTCCAACATGCCGTGGACCTTTCAGGGTTGAAATGTTTGAGGCTAAAATCACACCAATACTCCTCATCACAGACGCAATGACAAAATCGACGCAACGGGGACCCAAAAAATTACAAGAAGCAACAAATTATATAGTCAAATTTAAGCCCCCACAGGAACATCAAGAACAGCCCAATTCCTATCCGTCAAGCCCCTTACAAAATCCACCATATTCGACGAATTCGTCTGAAAAAAAACATGAATCTCCTGTCCCCCCAGTCCACTATCCAAAACCACACTGCCAAGTCTCGTGCCATTCAACCCGCGTTCCGTGCCCACGACGAAACTTCTTTCCCACGTATCATTTTCCGCCGACCCATTCGATATGATTTCCACAACGGAAAGATTGTGCGCTTGGAAATGCACATTTTTCGTCGGTGGTGTGACGGTGAAATCGTTTATGGCGGATATCGCGCTATTATGTAGAATATCTGGATACGTGAGTCCAGGGACCCACGTATCCGTGGGATGCGAAGAAGTGTTTGCCGAGACGTTGAAATCGTACCACATTTGCTGAAGCTCTCCTTGTAGATTTTCCATCCAAACGTAGGTAATGCTAGCGCCACGAACAGTACACTCCACACCACCCGCGCCATTGGAGTTTGGAAAATTAGCACCTTTGAACCACGTAGTTTGACCGTCGAGATTCCAGCCGAGCTCCTGGATAGTATTGTTTGAAGCGCCGTAGTAGAGACGGATGCCAAGACCGGAGATGTTGTAGGGGGCTCCATACCATTGATAATTGATGCAGGCGGATAGGCCGACGGCAGAAGAGTTGGATACTTGAAAGTTACTTGAGCGCAGTGTGCCTTGGCTCCAGCTTTGGGATATGTTACTATTGATCCAATCGGATAGATAGTTATCGGCGGTAACATAGAATACATGCCACTTTATGAGCACCATTGTTAGTATAGTGCCTGTGGGAATAGTGCGGCCAACAGAGAGTTTGGGTAAATTTACAGGCGTGGAATATGAAAGAAAATTTCCATTTCCCATACAAGTCAAGGGATACAAACGTTGCAAAATGTCGCGTTCGGAGCATCATGCATGATCGCTGAGATCAATCTTCATGTGTCTTTGTATCATAGGTACCAAGAGTAATCATATCACAAACATACCCAAGAAAAACCGAAAGCTCTAGTAGAAACCACATAACAAAAAGCTCCAGGAAAACTTACCAGTAGCTCATTAGCATACTCATACGACAACGCCATCAACGGCGTGCTATTTCGAGCCACCAATGTCTCTCCATCGAAATTTCCTTGGGAGGTATCAAGATCACCTATGTTTGAACCACCTGTCCATATACCATTCTGGTATTCACTTCGAATAATGACCCCATCATATCTTTGTGTATATGCGGTAATCTTTGTAGTATTATCAAGATCTATTGCGACGACACCACTTCCGTTGATGGCACCATGATTCCACACCGGTGTTGAAGTGTTGGGCTTACGAAGTTCGAATCTAAGGCTTACTCCTAAAGCAATGGCAGTCACAGCTATTGTGAGGAATATCAATGCGACATATCGGATCTTGGTCCGTTTACCATGTGATTTGGTTGGATCATTAATATTCGAGGTAAATGACTCGGATGCCTGCATACGAGAATCGCGAAGTGACGGATGCGTATAATATGAATTGACTTCTGGAAGCGAGGAATGGCGCCTCTCTCTGTTATCAATCATTGGCGCATTGCTATCCGGTATGTTCTCAATCGGTGCAAGTTGCTTCGGATACGTATGTTCCATTTTCTCGGCTTGAGATTCGGATCTATCCGTTCGTTCACCGGATGACGGATCGCTTTGTGTAAGCCACGATGGTATCACGGCATTCACAACATTATCTTCATGATTTCCGACGAATTTCGAATTGAAGAGTCGGCGGACGGAGAAGAGGAAGAGCATGGCCACTTGTGAGAATAATGTTTGATCTCATTTCCTTTGAAAAATTGAAAACATACTAGTAGATGGATGAAGTTGAAGACATAGGTATATGGGTTTAACTCGAGGAAGGAAATGAACTGGCGAGAATGAACAATGAGAATAGACAAATATCATCGGGCACAAATGGATTACAGATCATAATCTCGTGGGAAACCTGATCGCTGCCTGCTTGGCCAGCCTTATGGTGCATGTAAAGAAGGCGATCATCTACAGCTTGAGACTTCAATTCGGGCGTATGTCTTCCTAGTACATACTACATTGTAGGTAGATTCTGAGACAACATTGATATCCCAATCCAATTGCACCAGGAGCTTTTATAAGGCGGATTTCGTGAACTTGGCATAATCAGCCACAAGTCACACCATGGTTTACATGTGAAAATAATCTAGCGATTTCAGAGGAGTTTCGGCATGACGCGGCCGCTTGAATTTAAACGGATTGTTTCATATATAGTCCGGGTGAACCATTTATCCGCCATTTCAGTGATTTCGGGACCGAGAAAAATCTTTGATTCGTCTCTACTAATCTCCATCTCCATCTCCATTTGGCAGGATCATATTGGATGATCAAATCCATTCAACCTCAAATACCTTTCACTTCGGAATTGGCTCACCGGAATGCCAGTCACTCACTACTCTAATGACAACATAGACATCAACATCAACATCAACATCAACAAACCTGCAAGGAGACTGTCGATGGATGCCAAAGCACACAGCATACATTTTTGCTACGCGTTTCTGTACGCGTACACTTAACACTTAATCCACTTCCTAAACCGGAAGCTAACGATTAATTCTCTGCAATTTTGGTTGGTTTATGTGGAGCATGTTGTTTTCCAACTTCTACATGTGTTCTGGAATCCGGATCTGCGGATTCTCGGAAGTATGTAGACATCCTAGTATGTTTCAACAACCTGCTCTGCTTTGACTGGATGAACTAGGTATCCCATGTTTAATATATTCAACTTGATTGAAGTGGCGGTAGACAAATACCGAAGACCCATCTTCCGCGATATCTAACTACCTTCTTTTTATTTTCGCACGCATCATGGCTTAGACGATGCCCTAGGCGCACGTCTGAGGCCTTATGTGGCAGCTGCCAGACTCGTACCATATGCTCGGGACCGAGAAATTTATGAGGTATACCATGATAGGTAGGTGGAAATGTTTGAGTTGCTTTTTTTAAAGTAAATATATAAGAAACAAGTTTTGTTCCCTTCAAATATTTTCTCCTTACCCACTCATCTACAGTTCACATTTTATGCACAATGAAGCAGTTTACCTCTCAAGTCCTCGGGGCTGCAACTCTCGTTCATGGAGTCTCAGCACAGCTTTACAACCAAGTAATTCAAACCAACTTTGGACCCGTTCAAGGTATCCCAGCCTTCAATGCTTCTCCAAATGGTAACCTCTCAAATTGGAAAGACATTACCGTTTGGAAGGGTATTCCATATGGTGCCGATACATCGGGGGAAAATCGTTGGACACCTCCAAAGAACGCAACCGCTTGGAACACCACCCTCCAAGCCAACAAGATGGGACCTCTTTGTGGGCCAGCTAACCCATCTACTGCCGGTGGTTCTGTTAGCGAAGATTGCTTGAACCTCAACGTCTGGAGCAACGCCAACTCTACCGATGCTAAACTCCCAGTTGTTCTCTGGTCTTTTCCAGCAGGTGGTGCTGCAGACCAACCTTTGTTTGATGGTGCTGGAATGGCAGATCAAGGCATTGTCTTTGTCAACTATAATTACCGTATTAGTGCCCTTGGGTGGCTTTCAACCCCAGAACTTTCAGAGGAGATGTACAAAGCTACCGGATCTAACAGCTCTGGAAACTGGGGTCAACTTGATCAGATCCACGCTTTGAAATGGGTCCACGCCAATATTGCCGCCTTTGGTGGAAACCCAGATCACATCACGGTTATGGGTCAATCCGCAGGTTCGGCTGCCGTTTACCACTTCGTCAACAGCCCGTTGACTAAGGGACTCATTGTCGGTGCCATCGCTGAGTCGGGAACCCGTGATCCATATGATCCCGAAGCTCTTACCCTTGCCGAAAACTATCGCAATCAATCTTATGCTCTCCAATCCGGCTTGGAGTACATGGCTTCCAAGAACGTTAGTACCATTGCCGAGATGCGTGCTCTCCCTCTTTCCGATCTTGAAGAACCTCTCTTCAGGTCCACCTTCTCAGATCGATTCGGTAATGTTCTTGACGATTACGCCATCCCCGCTAAATATATCGAGACTCTTGAGACCGGTCCCGCAAACGACGTTCCCTATATTACTGGAAACACCAAGGATGAATCCGGAGCCGCTACAAGCACCAACCTCACGGTCGCTGAATATGAAGCAGACATGAAATCCCAATACGGTGCTTACAACCTCTCATCTACATTCTTGAAGCTCTACCCCGCTGCCAATTCTTCCCAAGCCGACATGGCCTACAACGCACACTGGCGCGACACCTCACGAGTTTCCAGCTGGTCCTTCGCTAATCGCTGGTCCGTCAAATCCAGCTCTCCAATCTGGACCTACTACTGGGACCACGCCCCACCCGGACAAGATCAAGGAGCTTACCATGAATCCGAAATCAACTATGTTCTCAACAATCTGTACGGAACCGTCAATACCCCATGGGAAGCGATCGATTATGAAATCGCGCTCAAGATGAATGGATACTGGGCCAACTTTGCCAAGACGGGTAATCCCAACACCGGCTGTTCGTATCGTGGCAATGGAACCCTTCCTCAGTGGAATGTTAATTCGAAAACGGATAAGTTGACTTTGGAGGTTGGGGATGGCTTTGGTGAGGTCCCGATTGCAAGTGATGAGCAAGTGGCTGCTATTACTAGTTATTTTTCATCCCAGACTCCTGTTTAGATTTTTGGCGGAATGTGTGACGTGGAACGAACGACATTTTTTGTATAATATGTATTCACTATAAAAGTAAAGCGAGCGAGCGAGCAATTCATTCTTATGTATATTTCGCGTATTTTATTCAATAATTCAAAATATGACTTGTATCATACCTCCAGCTACCTACATTCAACTCTCGTGCTCTTCCGAATAAACTCTTCCATCTGAACTATTCAGTCTCATATTCATCTCATAACATGGTGCATAGGTACCTATTATAGATACTGCTTATATTCATCCAACCATATAATTAACCAAGCTATGCAATGGAACAGAACATTCTAAAAGTCCATTCAATAGATAGGTAGGTTATTAGTTGATTAATTCTCGGCTTGAAATTCACATCCATCTATCTTGTGACAAATATAATGTCCTCCCCCTTTTACCCATCCCTCGCCCGAATTATGCATCTATCATTTTCTAAAACACCAAACACCAGCCCAAAACTTCCTTTAAAC
>JANPYM010000011.1:86430-105878 GCA_025890175.1 Ciborinia camelliae
CCCTCCCCCCTCCCCAACCCCCTCTACCGGCATCTTCTCCCTCGCCCCCTCACTCTCCCTCTCCATATCCCCATTCCCATCCCCATCCCCATCCCTAACCCTCAGAATCTGATACCCATCTATAGTATCACTATCATACCCTTCCTCTCCATACCTACCTCCATACCCATAACCATATCCCTGAAACTCCGACCTCGAGTCATACAACACACCGCGATTCCCATTCCCACTCCCATTGCCACCATTCCCAGTACCACCCATCCCCGCCACAACACCGCCTCCGCCTCCTCCTCCGCCTAACCCCGAGCTCCTCAAAACTCTCTCGCGTCGTCTGCCCCGGGAATATCTTTCATATCTTTCCCCTCCATACCTCTCACCACCAAACCTATCACGTCCACCCCTATCATTTTCCCTTCCATACCTCCGCGAATTCGACCTGCGTATCCGATATCGCGATCCCGTTCGAGAAGAATAAATGACGTATGTGAAAAGAATGAAGAGAGTAAAGAGGATGAGAAGGGGAAGGAAAATTTGGTTTTGTGTTGTTAGGGAGTTGGTGTTGAGGGAGGGGGAGTTGGATTTGGATTTGGATTTGGATTTGGATTTATGAGGCATTTTGGGAATGCCGGGGGTGTGGGGTCCTGGTTAGTTGGGTTAAATTCGGTATATATTTTTTGGGGGAGGAATCGATAAATAAAAGAATAGAATAAAATAAAATAACATCGGCGATCCATCACTTTGAAATTTGCAGAGGTGAGTGAAGTACGTGCAAACGAAACCAAAACAATTCGAAAATTCAAAATTCCACATACCGAAAAATCCCCTCCCGGCCCCCTCTCCCTTCGCCAAAACACTAACTCTCCAGCCTATACTATCTATCAATTTCTCTTGTTCCTCTTTCTCTTTCTCGTTTTTCGTTTTCTCATCCTCCTTTCCCTTTCCCACTTTCTCATCCTCTTTTCCCTTTCCCTTTCCATCTTTCTCCTTCTCCTTTTCCCCATCCCCCAAACCCAAACTAATATTCAAAATCCCCTCATTGATCCGCATATGATAAGCATCCCAGACTTCTGCGAAAAGATTTGGTTTTCCCATTGGCATTTTCTCCATGTTTGATGAGGAGGAGGAGGAAGAAGAGGATGAGGAGGATGATGGTTCAACACCCGGTGCATCATATCCTTTCATAACATCGACCAACTCCGTAATAAACCCATGATTCCTAGGCGCGCCTAGGATGCGTGTATTAAGTGTTCCTTTGATCTCCTCAACTTTCCCCTCCTCTCCAAATTTCCCCTCTCCCTTCGCCTCCCCAACCTTCCCATCTCCCTCACTCAAAACAAACAAACCCAGGATCAAAAACGGATCCAAAGGCCTCAAACAAACGGTATCGATATCGAGGACCACGCCTCCATATTTTTGCAACAGCAGATATTTCATGGCGGAGATGCGTTGAGAGGGGCTGAGGTGCCCGATGTATGTTGGGAGGAAGTGGGGGTGGTGGGTTTGGATGAAGGAGAGGGATTTGCTGGAGGTCCAGAGCTAGAGGGGGGCGAGGAGAGGGGTTAGTTTGGGATTTTTGGGGGGGATTTTGAAGAGGGGAGAAAGGAAAGAAGAGGGAAGTTTTGAGGGTGCAGTGGGGTGAGGTGGAGATGAGATGGGATGGGGATATATCTTTGAAAGGGGGATAAAAATTGAGGAAGAATGAATGAACAACGATAGATAAAAGCAAGAAATGAAGACAAAAAAACATACAACATATTTCCAACCCCCCTGACCATTAATCCCCCTACACGTTCTCCTCCTCTCCTCCCATTCATCCGGGATTTCCCCATCGCCCCCAGTAACCACCCAGCCCTCCCCATCTTCCTCCTCCCCATCTCCCCCACTCCTCTTATTATCCTTGGTATTCCTTTCCTTCACCTCTTTGCCATTTATGATTTCCGTGCCATTAACCACTCCTCCTCGTCTCGTATTAACATCCGCATCCGCATCTGCATCCCCATGAAGATCCCCACCCCATATCGCCCTCTTATACTCAACCCTCCTCTCAAACCCACCACTCCAATGATGCCAAACCTGATGAATGATTTTCCCACCATCAACACCAGTGACGCCGACCCCATTCTTGCCAAACACACTTTCGTATTTGCCGCCGGCCTTTTTGATATCCGTGCGCAGGAGAATGACATCTTGTTGTGAGATCCATCGTCCGTGGTTCGTGTAATATTTTCCCCTCCAATTTTCCTTTCCCTTTCCTGTGCTCCAGCTCGAACTCGATCTCGAACGAGCAGATGTGGGAGAATGCGAATGCGAATATGTATACGTGAAATGTACGAGAAAGATGGTGGGGAGGAGAAGGAGGACGAAGAGGAAGATGATGCGGTGGTAGTGGAGGGATAGCATTCTTTTTTTTCTTTTGGGATGCTTATTTTAGCGCATAGGATAGGATAGTGAGGGGAGATTGATTGCAATTGAAATTAGGAATGGAAATGGACTCGAAATCTTTACACGGAGGGGGGCGATGATCATGATTATGGAAGTCAGGAGATATATGTCATTGTGAGAAAAGTATATGCGGGAGATATGAAATAATATGAACTAGACACGTACCGTGAGGAATGCAAAGAATGTACCCCCTCCTCTCCATTTAGAATAGAACTAGAACAAAAAAATTGAATTCCAAACTTGGAATTTATGGTGGGTTTATCCAATTGTGTCACTTCATGCCAGAAAGCAAGCAAGCAAAGCAAAACCATCGAATGCTTTCTCTCTCAGCCGCATCATAGTTCGATAAATATCAGGTGAATTCCAGAAGTAAAAGTTTAGATAATACAATAATAGAAGAAAATGTTCAAATGATGAGAATCATTGTTCCAAAACCATCTCATCAAACGATACATAAAACAACCAAAAATAAAAAATAAACTCGTATCAGCGTACAACTATCATAGTACAACCATCGTACAACCATCGCGATGGATACTATTTTTAAAGAGCAACAGGATTTAAATTTAGAACCTAGAAGTTCGATGAAATATTATCGGGTATCTTTGGTGCATGAACCGTAAACACAACCAAACGCCAACCCACATCTGAGCTTGATGTCCATCCGACCTATTCTCCCTAAGATTCGCCCCAGTATTCCGAACCATTCCTCATCCTCATATCATATATTTCCACAAGAGATGGTCCCAAATGCTTTACTTTTGCTTTTTCTCTTCCTTTGCAGTTTCTTCTTTCTCATCTCCAGCTTCCAATTCTTCAGTAAGTTCACCATTTTCTCCCCAACTCAACTTTCCGGTGGAGCTTGTAGGATCGCGTGGACTAGCCAAAGGGCTTCCGGGAGCAGCTATTCCACCAATACTTCCAGAGATACTTTCAGTCCTGCCATGTCCTAACAATCCACTCTTCACACTTCCACCATCATTTGCCAAAGATTGCTTGTTGGCGTAATAACTATTTCTTTCACTTGGTAAAGCTGGAGCTACACCGGTTGAAGAATAAATGCTGGCTCTTTCATTTGCGAGAGGACGTGGTTGATATAGACCTGTGGGGGATGCAATTGTTGAGCCATCAATTGTGGCACTTAGAACACTTAATGGAAGACTTTCGCGACTCCCACCGAATACAGAAGATGGAGCCAAGGCGCGAACAGATGCATCTGTATCCATGGATCTTCTGCGTCTTCGCTTAGAGGATGAAGCCAATGTCAAAATAGATGCGTTATCTGTGAGAAGATTGTTTGCTGTAGCTGTATTGTATGTCGCAGGGTGTCCACCGCTACCTTGTGGGGCCAAATGTGCAGGCAAGGCTGTCGCTGGCGGGGAAGAAGGAAATTGATGCGTGAATTGAATACCCTGCGTATTATTCGAGGCATTGTTGTGCGTAACAGTGGTGGCAGGAGCTCCAGCAGAATGAATTGTCGTAAGGGTTGTAGTTAATGATCTGACTGATGGTGCTGGAGAAGAAAATGTACTATCAGCACCTCTGCCAGTGCTCACCCCGCATCCAATAGTTGCATTCGTAGCTTCTCCTGAAGATGGCGCATGAGAGGCTGCAATATCCGATCGCGCAATATCATGTTCATCGCCAGTTGTAAGAGCTACTGATTTGTTCCCAATTGTTGGTGGTGAATGTCCATCTTCGGAATATTGAGTTGATCTTCGACTTCTTTCTAATGATGAGGTGCTGGCTGAATTTCCGGTTGGGCCGGTCGAAAATGACAAATGTCGATTGCCAGGATTGGACGTTGTCGCAGGATCATTGATGCGACCAGATTCGGGGTATGGATTATTGTTCTTCGAAGGAGATTGTTTCTTCGAGCCCGTCTTCGTTTGTTGAGCATTTCGTTTCGGATTGGTGGCTTGATTGGAATCTGCGGTTGAAGAGCTACTTTTGAAGTTGGTGAATTTCTTCACCCATGATGAAAATGGTCTGCGACGTCCTCCAACTCGATCTGAACGTTCAGGCATATTGGTCAGTATTTGATATGACGGTTTGTAGATGGAGTCAGGTAACAGGAGGAGGGTTTGTTTTATGCACGTTCAACTAAAATTATAAGTGTGATAAATGGAGTCATGCGGTTGAGGACGAAAGCGGAAATTCAAAGTGGCTCATACCATGTGGTTGTGAATTGGAAGGAGATTGCTGTTGTTGTTGTGCTAACTCCGTTGCTGCCATTGTGCGAAACCTGGGTCCTTGGCTTGAGGCGGTGTTATGCGGAGAAGAGATGAAAATGGTAGAAATGGAGTGAAGGTTAAGGAATTGGGGAATGGATGGGGATGGGAATGGGAGTGGGAGATATTTGATTGTAAAGCTTGATTGATCGATGTATCTCGGGATTTCCCTTTTCCTTTTCCTTTTTTGCCTTTTCTCTGGGCTGGGCTGGGCTGGGCTGGACAGATAAGAAAGAAACAAGAAAGAAGTAAGTCAAGTCGCCTTAGTACTGTTGTAATGAAATAATAATAAGACACGGAAATCCCCAAGAAAGTATGTAAGAAGTAAGAAGTAAGGAGAAGTAAGAAGTATGAAGTAAGAAGTGGTAAGAGGAAAGAAAAAAAGTTGAGATGATGATGAATCGATTTTTGATAGAAAATGAGTGGTTGAATGGTTCAATGGTTAAATGGTTGTTGGTTGGTTCGATGGAAACTCTCTTCGTCACTTCACTTCAATCATACTTCGGTTGCTTAGATTGAAATGATTTCCAACGAATGAAACCCTCAGGTTACAAAGCCGCAGCCGCAGCAGCCGCAGCATACCGTACGTACCCTTCGGATGATTCGCATCTAACCTCCGATCTGGTCGTCATAATTACTAGCCTCGTTTCGCATTGAGTGCTGAATCATGTGATTGTGATTTGTCATGGGTTTTTTGATGCTGGCTGAGCCTTCATTTGGATCTTTTGCTCAACATTTGAATCTTTCCATTATATATTACTGTATATATTAATTACACTGAGATATCAGATCCCATCCATCGTGATCGTTATAGCTTCATTTTTTTTTCGGTGTCAAGGTAACAGCAATATTGTTGTTGAATGCTGCCCTTACGATGGATGTATTATCTTGACTCGGTTCATTCTCATGATCTTGCTGGAAGGCTCTTGCTCATTGTGCTCCTTCCCACAGAGTAATATGATTTGAATGATAGAAAGATGGAATTAATCTGCTGGCTGCTCTACTTTTAATTACAATCGATCTCACATTACTTTCATTATGTCTATACAGCTATTGCCTTCGGCCGTCATCGCACAAATCAAATCTTCTTCAACCATTACCAGCCTCAATGGTGTCATTTTTGAGCTTGTTAAGAATTCCTTGGATGCTAGTTGCTCCAAGATTGATATTGTTGTGGACTACAGTCGTGGAAGCTGTACAGTAGAGGACAATGGTCTCGGGATATTGCCATCAGAATTCGGTGAAGATGGAGGTCTAGGAAAGCTCTATCGTATGTTGCTACAAGCCTCCTGATCAGTTAGAAGTGTAACTCACATATACTAGATTCATCGAAGCTTCATAGCTCGAATCCTACTCATGGTGGATACGGAACGTTTATTGCTTCGTTATCTGCTTTATCTTTGCTCTCAATTACTTCCCATCATCATCTGCATCGCTCGCACAATTCAATAAGTATGCACAGATCCGAAGTCGTGTCGCGTCAAACTCCAGCTCTTGTTCAACATCATCTTAATTCTTTCGAATTCGGTACACGTGTGACTGTCCGAAATTTGTTCGGTGGTATGCCAGTACGCGTTAAGCAGAGAGCAATCGCATCCGAGAAAGGCCAGTTCAATACTAAACTATGGGATGGTTTACGCAAAGATATTGTCTCACTGCTACTCGCATGGCCCAGAAATGTTTCGGTATCCATAAAGGAAGATGGTTCAGACCTGAAAATCACCATCCGAAGGTCCCATGAAACCTCCGACTGGCGATCAATTGGTAGTGTTGACTTGCTCAATACTTGCAGTATATTATCCAAAGCTTCCTATATCGTGAGTGGTGAAAAGTCGTCTTGGATCCCTGTCAGTGGTTCCACATCAACCTTGGCTGTCGATGGTGCGATTTCTCTGATCCCAAATGCAACCAAACATATCCAATTTTTGGCGTTTGGGATAGAACCCCTGATTTCCCAAGATAACTCTAACATTCTGTACGAAGACATTAATCGTTGGTTTCTGAATTCCTCGTTCGGAAACCAAGAAGAGACAAATGAGCTTGATGTTATTGAATCGGAAAGACGATCCAAAGACCGAAGGTATAAAGGTGATGGGTATACTCACAAAGAGCTGAAAGCGGGGAGGAAGAGTGTTGATCGATGGCCAATGTTTTATATTAATGTTCACCAAATTGATCAAACAAAGAATTCAAGTTGGAAAGTTGATGATGTGTTAAACGAGAAGCGGAATACTCTCGATAAAATCCTAGAATTATTGCGGGCGATAGTTATGGAATTTCTGTCACGGAATCATTTTCGACCAAAATTTCCACGCGGAGATCGTGCCAAGCAAGGTGCTTTCATCGAGTCATCTACAAATCTGGAATCACAAGCGCGGAGTGGGCCATCCAAGACCGACCAACCCTACTCTGCTCCTAATAAATCTAGCTCAACCACTCCGGAGCCTTCCAGCCATGATCATGAAAACCATAATCAAAAAAGAGCAAAAGTTGACATGCTGGGAACGAAAGTAAAATTTCCTTCCTTTCGTCAAGCGCCCTCGGGGTTCGACTCTCCTTTTGAGTCCTGGTCAAAAATCAAAACTGGTACTAAACATTCACTTAAAACGGCTGCAAACACGGCACAGAATTCAAACACGACTTCATCTAGGCAAGATAATTCAATGGTTGAATCTCGATCGACAACGCCTCTGATCTCTAAGTCTGGAAAACTGATTCGATGTCCTTTCGAAGAGGTTCAGGTACCTGAGCTTAAGCTCCCGCAACTCACTGATAATGTGCAAGAATTGGATGTAGATGGAGATGAATTGGTTGTATGGATCAATCCTATCAATAAAGTCAAATCCATAGTGAACAAGAGAACGGGCCTTGTCGTATCTGCAAATAAAGACGAAAGGAATAATGAGACGAGGCTTACCTCCAATCCACCCCCTCGTTTGACCACAGCCAGAAAATCTCACATAGGCGACAAGCGACCAAATGCATGGATTGACGACATTTTGAATACGTGGGAAAATCCAGTTTTCGCACCTGCTGAGCCCTCAATACCTCAAGTATCGATCGATGGATTAGATCTGGAAACACAAGAAATTATACATGGTCGTCATCATCACTGCTCCCACATTGAAATCGAGAAGGCCTTCAAGGAAACTTCATCAGGGCTCCAAGGCCGCATTTCAAAAGACGCTCTACGGAATGCAGAGATTATTTCACAAGTGGATAAGAAATTCATTTTAGCTACTCTTCAAACGAGATCTATGGCTGAAGCTGAATCAAGTACTCTTGTGATTATCGATCAGCATGCAGCCGACGAAAGAATCCGGATAGAAGCTCTTTTGTCAGATTTTCTTAGACCACCCACTGTCTCAACTACTCCCGCCTTAACATCGGTATCAACTTCCCCTCTTGACAAACCTCTAGCTTTTGATATCTCAACGAAAGATTCTCAACTCTTCCGCACTCACATTCGCCATTTTTCTTATTGGGGAATATTTTATTCCCTTTCTCCAACTGCTACCACCATCACCGTCCAACAGCTTCCGACCCTAATAACCGCCAGACTTATCGCAAATCCAAGCTTACTCCTTCATATTCTTCGTACAGAACTTTACTCATATCACGAGCATCCAACGTCACATCCTACAATCACTCCTACATCTACTTGGATTGAGAGAATCTCTTATATCCCCAAAGGGATATTGGAGCTATTGAACAGTAGAGCTTGTAGAAGTGCGATTATGTTTAATGATGAGCTTAGTATTGGGGAATGTAAAGAATTGGTCAGAAGATTGGCGAATTGCAAGTTTCCATTCATGTGTGCACATGGGCGTGTGAGTATGGTGCCACTTGGGGAAATGGAAATGATGTCGAGAATGAGAGAAGAGGTGAGCCGTCTTGCATGGATTTACCATGGAAATAAACATGAGAATAAGGAAGAGAGGGAGGGGGGATTCGGTATGGAATGGGCTAAATGGATGAAACGACGAGGAAAGAAAACATGAAGAGATATAGGGATGCCTTGATACTTTCAGAATAGTCCAGAATGGAGAATTTCGTGGCGGCCATGCCGTGGCAATATTTGGAGATTCACTCAAGGCGCCGAAAAAGAGCTAAGGCTATCCAAAAGCCGAGGGAATTCGATTTTCAGTTTTACTTTTACTTCCACCACCACAACCACAACCACATCCATATCCAAAACTGCAACAAAATGGAGAATCAGAACCATCCTTTCGTCTTCGAAAACGGCGATTTACGAGCCAAAGCAAATTACGATGGACGAGAAATTACTTTCAAGTTATCCTCTCATGCACTTTGTTTCGCCAGTCCAGTTTGGAAGAAATTCATATTTCCTCCATTTCCCCGCCTACACTCTCCGGCTCCTCCAATCGACTCACAACCAAAGACGTCTCGAACAGCCTCAAATGATCCATTCCCCGACATTGAGTTGGACTTCACAGAAGATAATCCGGAAGCTCTATTGATACTTCTTCAAATTACTCATTTGCAATTCTCTACTATTCCCTCAGATTTACCATACAACGTTTTATACAACATTGCCATCCTCTGCGATCAATACGATTGTAGGAGATTGGTAAAACCATGGATAAAGGATTGGTTAAAGGATGAGTGCAATGAGGCGCATTTACCGCACCAGGAAGGCTGGTTATGGATTGCGTATTGCTTTGGTAGGAAGAACATTTTCTACCAATTAGTCAATGCTCTTGCATTGCAGGCATCTGTTGGGGACAGTGGTGAGTGCTTGATAATCAAGGTGGATTCTTTTGAAACAAAAGGCATGATTGCAGTCAATTCGTACCCATTGGAGCAGGAAGGGCATCCATTGCCCCTTGGGATCGCCGGTAAATCTCATCCCACATATCGACCCTCTTTATACTGATAGTTGATAGACAAGATCCTTGAAATACGTGAGAACCTGGCTGCATCTTTAATAACTAATACAGCGAATGCTATTGAGAATGTGCTGAACGACAATGTGCTGGACTCAGCAACAGAGATATGCTCGTCGGCCATGTATGGGCTCATCCTCAGAAGGTTTAGGGATTGCGAATTGTGGCCCCTACCAGAGCCAAAAAATTACACTTCCTCTCCGCTTCAATTGTATAAATCAATTCTAACTTCGATCAAAAGAGCTCAAAAGGCCCATCGAAAGCTAGGCAAGAAGAATTGTGTCGGTTGCTGCATCTGCACTCACAAGTTGGAGATAGTATTCTATCGCAGGATTAGTATTGACATAGGAAAATGTGGACTTGCCCGAGATGGATCAGAAAGCACAGAAAACAGAATTCAAAAAGATCTGGACCACGCAGTTCAGGAAATTGGAGACTTTGACTGCCCCAATGATTATCGTGACAGTAATTATAAAATCCAAAGGCTAGCGATGTCTATATTTCGGATGAAGCCGACATGATGGTCCATCGCCTTCCGTCTCGTTGTATGTATCAACCCTTGATATTCCACACATCAACAAACCGAACTAACTTCGCAGGTTTTATCATCTAAAAAATTGAGGGCTTGATGCGCTTCTAGGTTTCTGGCATTCGTATCGGTGCGAGATCTTGAGATGACTGCTCTAGGGGTGCTCAATGTGGATTTTGACCACGGATGATATGAGTCTGGATCTTAGGGCTATGGCTATGGCTTTTGGTATTCGAGGTGTATATGTGTTTTGGTGCAGGTGGGAGGATGACGAAACATGAGGGGCATGAAGCATGGATAATGATGGATGGGAGAGGGAGGATAATGATGACGTACACAAGGATTGATGGGAAATAATATTACGGATAATGATTTACATACTCTTCAACGTCCAAAGAGTTTCTGTTCTGGACTCTTTTCTTTACTGAACCAAGCAAGTTTCATCGCAGAGTTTGCGTTCCAGATACTAGGTGACAGCTACTATGGCTCTCATCATATGAATAGGAAAATCTGTGAATTTATTATTTAGTGTGACTAATTGCTAGAACTCAGAATTCGTAAGAAGTCATCCAGAGCGGAGTATGAAGAATATCTTTCGTGGGGGATCGTCGTTAATGACGAGTTGATTTATGAAGGAAGGTCGGTAGGTAGATGGGTACGTAGGTAGGTAGGAATATTTACTCTATCTCTATTCTTATATGTATCATGTATCATAGCCTTCCGGTTGACAATAAGCTGATCTTCACTTCCCCTCCCTTCCCTTCGCTTTACTCCACTTTCCGGTTGCTTTTAAAAATTAGGTTTAGTTTGGTTATATTTGTACTACCTAGGTGTATTTATATATATATATATATAGCAAGCAAGCAAGCATGCAAGCAGGGTATCGATATCATAGGTAGGTATTGTAGGGGTGCTATGTATGTACGTACGTACGTACTTTATACGAAGGAAAGGAGGCTGGGTATGGAATATGTACCTACCTAGGTAATGTAAGATGTACCTAATGTAAGATGTACCTAATGTAAGATGTACCTAATGTAAGATGTAATTTAAGATTTTACGTTAAGATAGAGATGGATGTAATACGGAGAGTACCTATGGAGGAAGCGCTATGCCGTGAATCCTGAGGTTCTTGGGGGATACCTGCCCGTGGGTAGGTAGATAGGTAGGTAGAAATCCTGGTGGATGGGATGGTATGGTGGCGGAATTGAGAAATAACTACCTCCTACCTATATCTATACTCCGTACATGGTATTCTATTATATCGTCATCTACTCAGTACCTAACCATAACCATAGGAACGCTGTTTTAATTATCTCCTCCCCATGGGTTAAAGCAGCAGATCAGATAAGTTAGATGGAATGAATTAACCTTAAGATTACTCATCAGAATACCCAAGGAGATCTTATGATGCCAAAATTTGTAATCTTACCAGTACATCATACTCCGTGCAACTTTGGACATCGATATCTATCGATATAAATATTCATCTTATTCAGAGATATTCAAAACAAATTAATCTACTTATGAATGAATGCACGATTGATTTTCAGGTGTCTATCTAGGTAGATACCTAGGTACCTACGAATCAGCATAGCAAGCTCATCTCATACCTTCATCTCAAGCTCGGGGAACAAAAACACGAGGGGAGGGGTAGTTCATCCCATTCAAATGAAAAACTTGAAAACTTGAAATCATTCAGCCAGCTGCTGTCTCCTTCAAGCTACCAGACTAGACTAGTGAAGTCAAGACTAGGTATGGATGAAACGAAGGGAAGGAGGATTATTTACTACCTAGCTAGGTAGGCATATTTACTGTACTCATTTTGAGGAATGGAGTAAGCTCTTGAACATACAGATTTGGAGTCAGATTTGTTTTTCATCGCGTGATTTTGACAAGGAAGAGCAAATCTTTCTTACTATTGCATGTTGGTTGGGTTGTGTAGGATTGGTTCGATTCGATTGTTCCAATTGAATGGGCTTATTTATGGCCTTCGCGCCTTGTCCAGCAGAAATTTTCATGCTGCTAAATATTTACCTGCTATAGGACCAAGTCTAGGATTGATTTTGGGTCTTGATGCTATCATGCTTCAAACAATATTGGGGTTTTTTTATCGCCTATGGAAGGATCATGCACTGAAAAATAGGTTATTGGTTCACAATTCAGATGTTCTTGATCTCTAGCCTCTTTTTGAGATTTTCTTGGGATTTTTCAATAATACCTACTAGGTAAGCTTATTTCATGTAAAGTAAGGGATCCATTGCCGCGGTAGATATCCTCATACCATTCAATAACGTGAAGATGAAACATCAAAAAATCTGGAGCAAGGCTCGATAGCTTGACCAATGATCTTTATCAGTGTGGGATCAGTGTGGGATTATCTCACCTTGTCAGTATTTTGTGGTGGGTCGTTAAACCCCCTGAATAGTTGCAATAAATTCCCGGAAAGATCCAATTTTAGGTACAGAAACGCTCGAGCCACTCCACCTACAATCGAACCGCTACAAGTATTGTAGCCTTCACATCATATCAATGAGGTCAATATGACAATTTCCAGACCTATTTTCAGTATGTCCATAGCATTTTGGACCCTGGCGTCTTTCCTAAGAACTCCGCTGGTCATCATGGGCTGGTATATAAAGTATGCCTCTTTTCACTCCTCATCAGCTGCCATTGAAGGTCCGAAGGAGCGTCTAATCCCCCCTCTTACTCCTCATCTCCAGAAAATTATGAATTAGTAGACGTGATTTTACTGGCTTTAATACTTGACCACAAGATATAGCAAGGTCAGAAGGACATTCATTCACATCTCTTATTCCTTCATCTCTTCTACGAAATTACAAATTACCGAGGTCAGAAGCCCATTCATATTACCTATTCTTCGACTGCACAAAAAGGAGATGCTATAAAGTAAGCGTGTTTAGTCTTCAAACACCAGAACTGCTCCAAAATCAACCTACAACTACTGAACTTCACATACTGAACTTCACATACTGAACTTCACATACCCTACCAGCTTCTTGAGTTTCTGCTTTAAATACTCAGCCGCAAGCAATATGCAATTCTCTCTTCGCCAGATTTTGGCTTCACTCTTTGCTGTAGCCTTCACTTCTTCAATTGTGGATGCTATTCCAACAAAAATTCAACGGGATGTCACTTCATTAGTGGACAGGGCCACGGAGTTGACACGCAGTGACTACCAAACTGCGGCTTTAAACGCTATCAACACCCTTCAAAAGAACTACTGGAACGCAAATGCAGGACTCTGGGGACAAACCGATAGCTCCGGAAAATTCAATGACCACTGGTGGAATAGTGCAAATATTCTTACGATGATGGCCGATTATTATGAGAAGTTCCCGACCACAGCAACATGGATGCCAGCTCTCTTTGCGACAGTTTTAACCAACGCCCCAGCATTCGCTTATCATAATTTTATTAATGACTACTATGATGATGAACTCTGGTGGGTTTTGGCTTGGATTCAGGTTTATGATGCTACGGGAAATGTCACATATCTTAACACCGCTGCTCAAATCTACGAGGACCCAAAATCTGTTTGGGGCAATACTCCTTGTGGAGGTTTATGGTGAGTCACGTCTATCAATTCACATCCATTCACTCCTTGGAACAATACCATATGATGAACGCATAGAAATCCATCACATGTGACTAATCCAAACAATCCAGGTGGGACAAAGCCCATACAGGTGTCAACAGCGTTGAAAATGAACTCTACCTCACCGCAAGTACCAAACTCGGCAACCGCCTCCCTGATAAGAAAGACTCTACAGGTGGGGGATATTATTTTGACCAAGGCCTCCTTGCATATGCATTCCTCATCACCAATCCCACCACCACGATGAACCCAACTACACATCTCTTCAACGATGGACTTTCCTTATCCACATGCAAGAACAACGGCGCAGTCATCTTCACCTACAACCAAGGGATCATCCTCTCGGGTCTCACCGAACTTACCTGGTCAACTGCCAATCACGATTACACGGCACTCGCGATCCAAATTGCCAACTCGGTCATCGCCACGATGACGACATCGGCGGGGATCCTCCGCGAACCCGCCTGCGAACCCAACTCCTGCGATGGCGACGAACAGCAATTCAAAGGCGTCTTCACGCGCAACCTGGCTTTCCTAGTGAATCGCGCCACGGGCGTGGATGCACAGACCCTGACTAATTATCGCACCTTCTTGGCCAATAATGCAAATAGTATTATTAAGAGCGATACTAGCTCGAGTGGTCTCTTGGGCTTGGTTTGGAGCGGTGCGAGTAATCCGGTTTATTCTTTGGAGACGGATGGGAGTGCGTTGGATACGCTTGTTGGCGCTGCGATTACGGCTTTGAGTTAGGGAGATGGGGATGGGATGGGGAGGTGGTGGGAGGGGGGTATGGAAGGAGTACTTTGAGATCATGTTCGTTGGGTGGAAATCAGGGATGGATGGATGGAGTAGGTGAGGAGGTAATGTATCCATGAACCCCACCAACGCCTTTTCAATTTCAATTTCTTGTTTTTTTTTCATTGGCTATTATGTTATGATATTGGCGTTGGGGTCTGGGGTTTTTGGGAGGGAAGGGAATGAATTTGGGGAATAATCTTGAATGCGGAAAACATTCGGTGGAATAATTAGGATTTTCTCGGGTTTTTTGAATGAAAAAAAAAACAGTACCAACTAGGCAGGCAGGCAGGCAAGAAAGGGAGGGAGTTGAATAATTTTTGATAATGATGATGATGATGATGATGACTTGAGAGTTGGGTGGTTACATACTAGGATATTTGGGTGTTTGGTATTCCGACTGGATTGGATTGGATGGGTGGGAAGTTTCAATTGGTTGGGTAACTATCTACCTACCTAGTATGTTGGCCGCTCTTTTAGGTACTAGGTAATCAATCTTAGTTGAGTTTCTTTGGTTTGAGTTGCTTAATGCTTTGGTGAAGTTTATGCATTTTTATTTTATTTTGTGATATTTTTTTGAATGCTGGTAGGTGGGTGGATGGATGGGTGGATGGATTATTGTTTAAAAGAGGAGTTATGTAGGTAGATGGATAGGTAGATAGATATCTAGGTGGGCAGGCAAGTAAGGAAGGAAGGGTGGATGGATGGAGATCTTAAATGGGTAGGACATAGGTAGTCTAGTCTCTGGAGATATTTAGGATAGTATGGTATGGTCTTTGTTATTCTTCATTCAGATAATCATTTATATGAAGAATGAAGAATATATTTTCAAAGTTGAAATTCTTGAGATTGGGAATGGGCATGGGAAGCTTTTACTAGTAGGTTGATTGTCATGTTAAAAGAAAGATATGATAGGATAGGATTTGATAGGAATTATATATATGGTTTTTTTTTGTTGGTAGTGATAGTTATGTTGGTGATTGGAGTTCGAATTGTAATTAGATTCAAATCAGATAATATCTCGATGAAGCTCGAGCATAATACTATATCCCCCCCCCTTCCCCCTTCCCCTTCCATCAATTTCTGCAAGAAATCTTCTCAATAATCGAAAGAAAGAAATACTCTTTCCCAACCCAGTCCTCGCCTATCCATCCACACACTCACCTAATAACCATTGATTAAAAATTCAAGACTCCAATATCAAATTCCCATTCCATCATGCCGATTCACTTGGACGAGATCCAATGCTGCATTTTCATCATGGAACGCCTAAAGTGTTCTTGTTTCCGGATTCTTTTCGTTGCCATGGAGGAGATATGATATCGAAGGGATGTTTATGATGTTCTGATTTTGATTCGATACCTAGGAATGAAAATGGAAAAGAATTTTCCAATATCCTGTCCTGTCCTGTTCTACGGATCGATCTGGGAATTATAGATTTTGGGTTGTGTTGGAGTTGGAGTTGAAGTCAAACAGAAAAAGTAAAAGAGAGAAAATTCCTGGTGAGATTTCCTGGGTACCTTGATATATGTATACTAAATATCGATAAATGATAATAATCATCTTCACTTCAACCCCAACAGATATCTGTCTCCCTAGAATATGCCCTCGGGAATTATATTAAAAAAATTATTATATACAGCACCAACACCATCTTCAACCTTTTCGCATAATATTTTATCATCCAGTAAACTGAGATCAAGATTATATAAGATTACTATTTTATAAAGTCCATACTATATACAACTCTGTCTGTAATTTGACGATGCAGCGATGGTATGGGCATTTCCATAGCAGGTAGGTAGGTAATCATATCTTTAAGTACTCCAAGAAACTTTCTATAGGATCCGGAGTGTTTGTATGCACGTAGAAGGAGGTGAGGTCTTTGTATAAAAGGAAATGGAAATTTTAATATCGTTCCTATCTTTTTTAAGTTTGAATTCGAGCTGGTTGAGAAAATAGGGTTGTTTTGCTTAACAAACAAAAATAATAATCAAAGGTGGAAATGGTCTAACATTGCAAAAGAAATCCCCATCGAGGAAACCATCCCATATGAATCTACGAATATAAGGTTTCCAAAGAATTCTAATCCTCATCCCCATCAACATTTCTCAATCATCCCCACGCGAGCCAACAACCAAGAAACCTCGCGATAAAAGCCCGTCATCATTTCCACTTGGATGATTTTTCTCTCGTGCATTATATACCAAATCTATCCAAACATATTGGATATCAAACCAACCGTCGAGCTTCCCGCAATGCGAAATCACCATTTATGATTTTATAATGTCACGACAGACTACTGTGTTACATTATGGTTTGTAGGAACGAGGCTGAAGCTGCAGCTGATCAATATGTTCCGGTTCCACGAGTAAACTACCCGTAGGTTTTCATTCATACATAATCCGACCTCATTCGTTCGCGAATATCTACTACCTCCCTTAGGTACTCAATTTAAATACGATAATTGGTAAGTCTGGTTTGTTTGTGAAAGGTCCGCGGGCTTCCTCAGCACATAGCCTTATCATACATTCGAATGAGCAGAAGTTCTGTAGAACAACTCCAACCGAACCCCTTAAAACCTCAAATACCAGTAATTCTTACGAATTTTGGCGATTAAAAAAAAGTACACATATAATTAATAAAATACCCAAAAGTTGAAAAAATCAATCGATATTCATAATTCCGCGATTAAAAAAAAGATCCTCAAGCCGAACATCCTATAATGGATTAGCGGCATTGGATCGCGGCGGTGAACTGAACTTCAATCATGTAATTCAATTGGGACCATCAATCCTCATTCCTCATTCTTACCAGTACGTACCTACCTACCCACCTTACCTTACCTACCTCCCTACGTACATGACATCCCTCGAGGCATATTTCAACCAAAGCCAAACCCGAGAATAAAGAAGTTATAATTCAATTGATCCAACATTCCTTTCGCTACAATAAGGTACCTACCTAAGAATTGACGTGAAACCTGGGTAATTAACGTATATTTTCCCCGCAACTCCACCCAGCTTTCGCAATCGCAATTCGCAATCCCAATTATGTCTTCTACACCTACATCAGATATGACCATGTCGTCCAAAGAGAAAGAAAATGGAGGACTTACACTTGCTATTATCGGTTGTGGTACGTATTTTTCGCATCTTCCTTCATCTCAATTCTACCACTCCCATCCAAACATTCCGCTACGTTGAGTTACGTTACGTTACGCCGTGTAACATGACCATAACACGAGTCATGTATGGATGGATGGCACGACCGTCCCAGCAAACAAATCACCTGACCTACGCACCCTCAATCTAGGTACGATGGGAACATCGATCCTCACAGGAATCTTCAACGCGAAATCCAAAGGAGCAGCGACGGATTCCAACATCAACAAATTCATCGCCACGGTACACAGCATGACATCGATGGAGCGACTGCGCAAGAAATTTCACTCCCGGGAATCACGTGTGCACATCCTGGTTGGAAACGACGGGGTCCTCCAGGCGATGCAAAAAGCCGATATCATCCTCCTGGCATGTAAACCATACATGATCGAAGGAGTACTCGGGATATCCGGAGCGCGAGAAGCGCTTGCGGGAAAACTGGTCATTAGTGTAGCGGTGGGAACGTCGGTGGGGAAAATGGGCGCGGCGCTCGGGATGGGAGAGAAGGAAAAGGCGAAGGAGAAGGAGAGAGGGGAGGGGAGGGAAATCACGATCGTGAGAGCGATGCCGAATCTCGCGGCGAGTTTTGGAGAATCGAATACCGTGGTGGAGATTAATCCGTCGGAGCCTCTGGGCACGCAGAATAAAAATATCGTGCGGTATATTTTTGGATGTGTCGGATCGATTGTGGAGGTTGGGCCGGCGCAATATGACGCCGCCAGTGTGTTGGCGGCGGCGAGTCTGGCGTTTTTGACGGTGGCGATTGATGGGATTTGGATGGAGGGGTTAAGGAGGGAATTAAGAGGAGTGAGGGGAGGGATATCTTGGTGAGAAGTTTGAAGGGGTTGGTGGGGTTGTTGGAGGGAAAGGGAGGGGATGAGATGGATGGGAATGGGGGTGGGAAGGAGGGGAGTGGGAAGGGGAAGGGAAAAACGAGGACGGGTGATGAAATTCGTGAACAGTTTAGTAGTCCGAGGGGAACGACGATTGAGGGGTTGGTGGGTTTAGAGGAGGATAGGGTTCGGTATGCTTATTGTCGGAGTGTGATGAGAGCGACTAAGAGAAGTTTGGAGATGTAGATTTAGATTTAGATTATTAGTATTCTAGAGATAGGTAAGAATTACGTTCTATCACTATCTTTTATATGTTATCTTCGACAAGCAAGATTGCGTAGAAGTATTTTGATATCATAGTGAATGTATTATCCAAGCTCATCATAGAAAATAAGGTTTGGGGTGGTTTCCACGAGGTATTTATATCCCAAGATAGGTAGCGTCTACATAAGTCTCAATATATATATACCTATATATAACCAACAACATACATCCCAGCCCAAGCCAAAAGAGTACCTCCTTAGTATGCACCACACAACTAGTTTAGATAAAAGTATGGATTTTAGATGAGATGAGGTGAGACGAAAGTAATGATCTCAGGATATCTACTGTATCTATATACCTACGTAGATACTTATATAATTACCTAACCAACCTCTCTTACCAACGCGGCCGGCCCAAGAATCGAATCTCACCGTACCGTCGAACGATCGAACGGTCGAACCCTACTCCTTCCTACTCCTCCCTACCCATCCATCCATGCATCCATGTCGTACCTATCACCCGCTTAGATTTATAGCCCGCCTTCTTTCCCGGTTTCCTTTCCAGTTCTTTTTCTTCCTGTTCTTCATTTTCATTCCCCGTCTCACATCCCATCACATCCAAGAGTCCAGTCCCAAAATCATTATTATATATTTCATTCTCATTC
>JANPYM010000011.1:105888-152325 GCA_025890175.1 Ciborinia camelliae
TTTTTCGCATCTTCCTTCATCTCAATTCTACCACTCCCATCCAAACATTCCGCTACGTTGAGTTACGTTACGTTACGCCGTGTAACATGACCATAACACGAGTCATGTATGGATGGATGGCACGACCGTCCCAGCAAACAAATCACCTGACCTACGCACCCTCAATCTAGGTACGATGGGAACATCGATCCTCACAGGAATCTTCAACGCGAAATCCAAAGGAGCAGCGACGGATTCCAACATCAACAAATTCATCGCCACGGTACACAGCATGACATCGATGGAGCGACTGCGCAAGAAATTTCACTCCCGGGAATCACGTGTGCACATCCTGGTTGGAAACGACGGGGTCCTCCAGGCGATGCAAAAAGCCGATATCATCCTCCTGGCATGTAAACCATACATGATCGAAGGAGTACTCGGGATATCCGGAGCGCGAGAAGCGCTTGCGGGAAAACTGGTCATTAGTGTAGCGGTGGGAACGTCGGTGGGGAAAATGGGCGCGGCGCTCGGGATGGGAGAGAAGGAAAAGGCGAAGGAGAAGGAGAGAGGGGAGGGGAGGGAAATCACGATCGTGAGAGCGATGCCGAATCTCGCGGCGAGTTTTGGAGAATCGAATACCGTGGTGGAGATTAATCCGTCGGAGCCTCTGGGCACGCAGAATAAAAATATCGTGCGGTATATTTTTGGATGTGTCGGATCGATTGTGGAGGTTGGGCCGGCGCAATATGACGCCGCCAGTGTGTTGGCGGCGGCGAGTCTGGCGTTTTTGACGGTGGCGATTGATGGGATTTTGGATGGAGGGGTTAAGGAGGGAATTAAGAGGAGTGAGGGGAGGGATATCTTGGTGAGAAGTTTGAAGGGGTTGGTGGGGTTGTTGGAGGGAAAGGGAGGGGATGAGATGGATGGGAATGGGGGTGGGAAGGAGGGGAGTGGGAAGGGGAAGGGAAAAACGAGGACGGGTGATGAAATTCGTGAACAGTTTAGTAGTCCGAGGGGAACGACGATTGAGGGGTTGGTGGGTTTAGAGGAGGATAGGGTTCGGTATGCTTATTGTCGGAGTGTGATGAGAGCGACTAAGAGAAGTTTGGAGATGTAGATTTAGATTTAGATTATTAGTATTCTAGAGATAGGTAAGAATTACGTTCTATCACTATCTTTTATATGTTATCTTCGACAAGCAAGATTGCGTAGAAGTATTTTGATATCATAGTGAATGTATTATCCAAGCTCATCATAGAAAATAAGGTTTGGGGTGGTTTCCACGAGGTATTTATATCCCAAGATAGGTAGCGTCTACATAAGTCTCAATATATATATACCTATATATAACCAACAACATACATCCCAGCCCAAGCCAAAAGAGTACCTCCTTAGTATGCACCACACAACTAGTTTAGATAAAAGTATGGATTTTAGATGAGATGAGGTGAGACGAAAGTAATGATCTCAGGATATCTACTGTATCTATATACCTACGTAGATACTTATATAATTACCTAACCAACCTCTCTTACCAACGCGGCCGGCCCAAGAATCGAATCTCACCGTACCGTCGAACGATCGAACGGTCGAACCCTACTCCTTCCTACTCCTCCCTACCCATCCATCCATGCATCCATGTCGTACCTATCACCCGCTTAGATTTATAGCCCGCCTTCTTTCCCGGTTTCCTTTCCAGTTCTTTTTCTTCCTGTTCTTCATTTTCATTCCCCGTCTCACATCCCATCACATCCAAGAGTCCAGTCCCAAAATCATTATTATATATTTCATTCTCATTCCCTACCTACCTACCTACCTACCTACCTACCTACCTACCTACCTACCTACCTACCTACCTACCTACCTACCTACCTACCTACCTACCTACCTACCTACCTACCTACCTACCTACCTACTTATAGAATGAAATGAAATAAACGATTGAAGATGAAGAGCGGCTACCATATACTGCAAGGGAGTAAGGAACTGGAGTGAGTCCCAAAACAAGGTAGGGTAGAGAAATAAGAAATAGTATTGCAAGATTATTTAGGTAGTACTAAGATATCTATATTATATCAAAATCCAAACCCAAATTTATATATATATATACAACTTAACTGATTTAATAAAACTAAGCCATCAGTCACTCACTCGGCTCATTGCCTACCTAGTCACTCCACTCCACTCAATCCCTCCTAGCCTCCTAGCCCATCACCTCCACCATCACCTCCACCATCCCCATCTAACAAACCCCCCCTCTCTCACCTCTCTCACCTCCATCTCCACCACCCAAACCTTCTCTTTTTAACCTTCACCTCCATCACTCTATCACTTCAGGTTGGGTTCCGAGGTCGAGTTTCCCATAGTGCGAATCGCATTATTATATTCTGGATTCTTCATCACACTAGCTATTCCAATTCCAATTCCAATTTAAATTCCAATTCGATTCCAAATTCAAATTCTAATTCCAAAAGCTCGTCTGCTAATGCAAACTATCAAACCATCAAACCATCAAACCATGAAATTGAACATCCCTAAATCCATTCACTCCCGTCATCTTCACCATCATGACCGAACAAACAAAAAAAAGCTAAGATAAGGCAAGGTAAGACAAGCTAGGTATTGCTCCAGAAATCGAGAAATCCAAACATCCCGTCTCATTAATTTCCATAGAAATTCCAATCTAATCTAATCTAATCTAGTCTAGCCAACAAATCCGCATCCGCATCAGCATTAGCATTAGCATCCTCGAATACTTATACAATAGGTAGGTATATATCCTTATTTACCGAGTGTGTAATAAGTAAAATAAAATAAAGTAAGCCACTGCACTGACAGATGACCTTAAAGAAAGAGGCTCATAACAATCACAAGAAGAACAAGGATAAGAATCAAGGTTAAGAAAAATGAGTAATATCGATACGGCTAAATACATTGAGTTCAATATATCACGTTCAACTTCCAACTTCCAACTTTGAAAATAATATTTTTTATTACTCATACAGGGAGAGAGGGGGAGTTTACCAGTTTTACTTACCTACTTGTATACTTTCTTACCAAAACTACATTTAAAATATTGTTCTTGAGTAAACACGATAGGAAACCGCAGAAATACCTGAACGTAACCGGAAATTAACAGCATCGATCCTTTCAAACTCTACAAATAATATCGCATCACCTCTCTCAATAGCAACCCTAAACACGAAATCTCCAGTACATTACAGAATACCATATCAAGATATCCCGAAGTACATGCCATGTCGACAAATGATCCGCAGCAAAAACTTCAAGTCCCGTGATACCTCGCCTATATATCGAGAGACCGATACAAGGTAGGTAGGCACCTACCTAGTAGTTAGAACACTTCTAGAAGCGATGCGATATCACCGCTAGAAAGATACCTACTACTAGGTGTCTATGTAATTGGGTATTAGGTACCGAATCCGAACAATAATCACTCCCGGTCCCAGAGTCGGAAATATCAGGTGACTGAACCTCGGGAACTTCGGGTGATAAAGTTTCCTACTACCACTTTAGTATCCTACTAGTAGGTATACTACCGCGTTACTAGGGAGTTAGTACGACACACGTGATTTAGCCATGAATAAAACCACGGCTGGAAATGTGCCATTTTAAACCCAACCCAACCCATCGCATCCCATCCCATCCCAATATCTAAAGTTTCTTCACATCACAATCGAAACAAACGCAGCCGCAGCCGCAGAATCAAATCAAACTCAACCGCAGAATCAACCCAAACCAAACCAAACCACGACCAAAAGGAACGATGCCGGAAGCATTAGAAGTCCAACCGACCTTGAAAGAGATGGATTTTTCGCAACTCTATGATCTCCTGCACAAGGAAATCTACAACTATCACAAAAGAAGCGATGGACCGACGTCATCCGAGAAGCCCCGGAAGATGCACCGCGAGGACACCTACCGATATGTCGTTCGAGCCGTGACGAACGATGGGGAATTCTGCATCGATGTGCCCAAGATCATGTGGTGCGAGAGGGTAAAGGCGTACAAGATGATGACCCGAGAGCCTGCCATGGCACTGCGACGTGTTCTGGACGAAATATGTTTGGCGTGGTGTGTGGCACGGATGAATCGTGGAAAGATATTTGATGTGTATCTGATGAATGCGCGAAGAGGGCGGAACTTGTAACAGCGTGGGAGAATGGGGAGCGAGGATTCCTCATGATGAGGATACGCGACATGTGCTACACGCGAATTGTAATTGTGTTATCACGTTACAAGCCATATACAGTCAGGCATACCTACTTGGGTATGTGTCATATACAGTCATCAACTGTTTGAGTTAATCCTCTACCCAACAGCGCTCTTCTCTTCTCTTTTCTTCTCAATCGAAAAAAAAACAACAACACCAAAGCAAGAACGAAACCAACAACCCCAGAAAAAGAAAGAAACATGGCTCAACAAACAGACCCATCCTCCATCGAGAACTTCAATAAATCGCTCGACGCAGAGCTTGCTGCACAAGAAACACCCCTAGCTAGAGCTTGCCCAGGTTACTTAGAACTACGCAAATTCTTTCAAGGGAGAGAACTCCTAGAGGCTGAGTTACGCAGACTGGCCTTTGAATATTTCCAATATCTGGATGAAGAAGAACTCCGAAGGGCTTTTTACACAATAAAAAACGGCGGCGTTTACAACATCAAAGGTATTCGAACAAATTATGGCCCTCAACTCTGCATAGATGGAAACAAAGTATCATGGAGACATGAGGCTAAATTGTTTGAGGGGAGCTATGATGTGGACCACAAGGTACTTCGAGACATTTTGATGATCTTAAGTTGGGCTGCCCGTACGCATAAAGAGGCTCGTGAAATAAGACCTTGTGTGGAAATTACTAGAGATGGTGATCTATGGAAAGTCACATCCAATGTTATTATCCCGAAGATGAGTAGCGAGGAAAGCGAACTTTCCGTACATGGGTTAAAGTATACCTCCCACTACACTTTCAAACACAAGTCGTTTACTGATGATAATAAATGCAGGACTACCCGAGAAGGAGTTAAACGATGAACATGTATGTCTTTTGGAAAAAGGGTACATGCGGCATGTCGAAGCGTATGGACGGATGACCGGAGGCGTATTTAAAAGGATTCTATGCCAATATTGCTTGCGACCAGGCCGAGTTTTGTGATCGATGTTTTTGGAGGAAAAGGGTATTTCTGCCAGGTCGAAGCGTATGAATGGATAATTGGAGGGGTGGATAATTGGAGGCGTATTTAAACAGGACTTTTTTACTGGACATGTTGCGTGCGACGAGGTCGAGTTTCCTTATCGATGTTTTTGGAGGAAAAGGGTATTTGTGCCAGGTCGAAGCGTTGAACGGATAAACAGAGGCGTATGTAAAAGGATTGCATGGCCATATTGTGTGCGAGTAGGCCCACCTAGTTTCGATATCGAAGTATCGAAATTTGAGGTCATCTCCAAGGACCAAGTTTGAGGAGGAAAAGGCAACACCACACACGAGGGGAAAAGATATTTGAGGCTTTCTTTCCAATTGTAGCTGCGTGCGTTGCGTTTGTCGTTGGGAGCGACGACTAAGATAACCATACCATAAAACACAGAGCAAAAAAAAATTAACGTTGCGTTTCTGAAATGATATCTTGGCGATGGGAGAAATGGATTGTGAAGTGAGATAGAGTGAGATTGTTGAATTTCCTTTGCCTTTGGCGTGAAACGAAGATTTCCGCGCACGGTCCAGGATAGGAAACCATCTGCTGAGATTGATTTATGTGATTTTCGTCCTATGTTGGCGGTCGAATCCGTAGTATGTATGTAGCCCGATAGTCCAGAAAATGACTCGGGTGACTTTTCGGATCCGTCGCCGGGGGTGGAGAGGAGAGGAGAGGCAATGCGCGCTCCTTCCCCGAAGGCTCAAGCTGTTTGATACTATCTACCTGGTATGTATGAGTAGAATTCGTTTCGGCGTCATCTATATTCCCAGAATAAATCAATCTGCTGATTAAAAAGAACAATCTTGATCTCTGTCTCAATCTCGCAGTCACGTGAATCTGCGACAGCCCAAGGATGCCTCACGCGTAAAGAGACATCTCCATTCCACCTCATAAAAACAACCGCAACACCAACACAACAAAAAAATGGCCCACCAAAGAATCGAAGCTATGTTGAACGACATGGAGGCACCCAAACTTCGAGAGCTTTTAAAGACGTTATGTCAGCGTGGAAAGTTTGCAGTCGAGGACGCGATGGGAAAAATTGAGGTTGATGGGCGGAATATCGTCATTGGGAATGAATTTGTCGATCTGACGCGAAGTGATGATGGTGATGAAAGCGATGAGGAAAAAGATAGTGAAGAGGATGAGGAGGAGGAAGAAGAAGAAGAAGAGGATGAGGATGACGTGCCGGCATTATCAAAACAACAAATCCGGCAATTGATCTCATCCAAAAAGAGAAATTTCAACATATTCGAGTGTGAGAATTGCAAAGAGGACTTTGATATCGAGAACAATACGAAAGTCGATTGTTGGTATCATCCAGGTACGTATTTTGATTTCCTCCCTTTGATGATGGGGGTTAATCGTTGAAATTGTAGGAGAGAAGGAGGTGGATGATGAATCCCGTATTTGGGCTGATCATGATTATCGTGTGCATGGGGAACCCGATAGGCATGAAAATGATCCGACCTTTGCTGATGGGTTTGAATGGACTTGTTGTGAGAATTCGGGGGATGCAAAGGGTTGTAAAAATACGAGACATAAAGTGATGGAAGAAGGAAGTAGGAAGAGACCCAGATACTGAGATTTGGTGGTATGTTTTGATGGTTTTAGTGGTGGTAATGGCAGTTTCCTTGTCGATGACCGAGATTTGGTAGACGAATCCAAGTGCTGTTGTTGTGATGAGACCAAGAAGATAGATGAGACGAGAGCAATTCCAAAAGACGTCTGGTTATCAGTCCTAATGAATCGTCAGGTGATCTCCTTTTCCACTCACCAGAAAGTAGAAAGCAAAGGCCCCAGCCAAGGTATAACCAAACAAAATTGTTTCCACAAATCTATCAAAAGTGTCTTCCAATTCACCACGGCATTATTCTACCTTGCTTGATCCTGATTTGTCTCCTGGCTATACATCGGACAAAAAGGTTTCCAAGAGGCCAATGAAATATCCTCAATTCACTCACTATACAGCCAGTAGCAACTGAGCAGGCTGTGCTGTCCAATCAAATCGCCAGGGTTAGAATACCTGCCTTGAGCTCTTCTTGTAAAAAGTTTCTCTCTTCTTACCTACGGTTTTTTTTTACACAGACAACCAAAATGGTCGACTCCAGATTACTTGAAGAATTCGAGAAGATGGAAGCTCCACAACTCCGACACCTTCTCAGTCTGGTTTGCGACAATAAAAGCTTCTCCCTGAAGCATCGTTGTGGGAAGCTTACTGTCACAGCAGAGAAAGTATGCGTTACTGTTGCTGGTTTTCATGACTGGAAGACTGGATTCTCCAATTTCGAAGATTGCGAGAATTATAAGGAAGGAGATGAGACTGAAGAGGAAGTTGAAGATGTGCCAAGCAAATCCAAGATCGAAATCGAAAAGCTGGTTAAATCGAACAAGAGAAAATTCCCCGACTCCGATCCCACCATGTTTCACTGCGAACGTTGTTATATGGACTTTGATATCTTCAACAACCCATCCAATGATTGTCTCTGGCATCCAGGTACGTTTTAGATATCCTGGTTCACGTCATATAACTGACAATTCCAGGCACAAGAACGACAGATCTCACGGATATCATCTGGGCTGATCATGATGTGAAGAAGGATGGAGCAATCGAAGATCTTATTGATCACCCGGATTTTGAGGATCGTTGGGTCTGGTCGTGCTGTGGAGAGCTTGGAAGTGATTGGGGATGTAAATGTACAAGACATACGGTGGGAGAGGAATTCGAAGAGATCGAGGATTCATCTGAAGACTTACCTGAAGATTCATCAAACTCTGAATCGGAAGAGGTCGAAGAGCCGGCTCCCAAGAGGGTTAAATGTTGATTGCAATAGTGGTGTACTAGGAACATGACGGTGTATGATGGAGAGAAGGTTGGTTTATGATGATGATGATAATGATGATAATGTTGGGAAAATGAGGTCCTCTTAGGATAGATAGATGAAATATCAATGTCATTGTACTGGATTACATCCATCTGGGCCAATGGATTTCTTTTTGAATGGATAAATCATCGATCTTGTACTGATTATTACACTTGAGGGTTTATGATGAGAATTCAACGAGGTTGTGTCCCAATGAGGTGAGTAGGTAATCAAATACTAATAATTAAGGTATTGATGCATTATCTTCAATGTCCGGTTGTCTTGTCTGCTCTTGTCTGGTCTTGTCTTTTACCTTTTAATGCGGGGTTAACATGGGTTAAGGTTACTAGGATTGTTGATTTAATGCAGTGTAACCTTTATTGATGATGAAACAGACCACAACCTTACCACAGACCACCACAGACCATCGCAGACCGCAGATTTCAATAAAATACAAACAATTGACATCAACCTGTACCTAGTAATCATTCATCGTGAAGGTATGTTCATTTATTATTTATTATTTAATATTTAATATTTAATATTTTAATATTTAATATTTAATCCTTCGAATTCCCCTCTGCGATGCGATGCGATGCGATGTTGTGATATCAAAGGAAATTGATTCTTATGGTGCTTGTAAAACTTCCCTTCCTTTCCCTCAAACGAAATTTATTTCTGTAAATGCAAAATCTTAAACTTCACCCTACCTTACTCGGTAACCTTCACCTTAACAACACCATCACACTACTGGCAGTCGGCGATCACGTTGGATCTCAACATGGACGACGGGAGGAATCAAGATACCTTTTCCATTGCTAAATTTGATCTCAAACAACGAATTGCGGAAGCAAAAATCAGAGCAGCCGAGAAAAGAGCTGCTGAAATTGCGGCAAGACGAGCAAAACAACAAGTCACCACCACCACCACACCATCTCCGACACCATTTCCTACATCTCCTTTCATCATCAAAATTTTTACCCCATCCATTTCCAGTCATGCACCAGAATCAACTCCTCTTCTTCGCTCACCGACCACGAGAAATGAACGCGTGGAGCGGGCCAATTCACTCGAGGCATTATCAAAGAAGATTGATAGTGCGGGGAACTTTCAGCTTCAAGAATTAATCACAAAAATGATATTGAAATGCCCAGGAGCAAAAGAAGTTGCGGAATCCTTTTTCTTATTGAATGATGTTCAAAGCGACAATGAAGAATTCGATGAGAGGGAGAAAAGCCATGAAGCAAGTCGTAGCGATGGGCATGGGGAGAAGCAAAATGTTCATCACGTGACATTCCCTCAATCCCCTTCGGGAAGCACCACACCGAAAGGGGGTAGGATTCAATCGCATGCATTTGGAACTCAACGAGGGTGCCAAGCTTGTTTTCAGGTATCAGATCAGCGGGTTGGTGAAATGATCAGAAGAGAAGAAGATGTTCCTTCAGCTTTACACCCAACCACTCGTCCGGAGTCCAGCTCAATGCTCCACAGCAATGAGATACTTGAGCAGCAGTATCCCCCGCAAGAGAACAATCAGTCAAACCTCATGGAAATAGAAGACCTGATTACTGGCCAAGCCTCAGTCAATGATGTCAGGAATCTACGAAAGGACAACACAGCAACCGTTCCCCAAGAGTCAGAAACATCAACATTACCATTGAGGAATACCCGGGAAGGATTCGACCCTCCAATTATCGAAGCATCAATAGCAAACATATCTGGCCCAGAGATTTCGACCGGACTTGATATGCTCCTCAGTGACATAACAATATCTTGTGAAACAAGCAACCATGATTCTTCCTCCTGTCCACTCCCGCAGATTGCAAGTCCCAGGGTAAACGAGAACGCGGCTACTCTCTCGAGTTTCAATATACCTACTGGCGATATGTCAAAATTGGCGAATGAAATTTCAGCCAAATATATCGCTTTAGCCCGCGTCTCTGGCCCTGCCAACTTTCCTTATGATCAACATGGAAGCATGAGATCTGGACCTTCACCCAATAATCTTACGAATGAATTTTCTTTTGAAGCATTTAACAGTCTCATTGATAGTGTTCGGGAAAATATCGAAATCATGCAGAGAACCAACAAAGCTAATACGGTACACGAAAACGGGATGACTTTAGTATCCGGGAAAGATTCTACCGATTTAACCAGTCCTATTTCTACGGAAGTAAACAGCGGGGGATTGTCAAGAGACTCAATCCTCGGAGATGGTACAAATCATGTCGTCCAAGAAGCAATAGACAGCGCAGAGTCTCCAGGCAGCGAGGAGGATGAATATGCTGAACTTGCAAACATAACAAGCAGTCATTATAATTGCGATAGCTGTCGGAAACCAATTGTCTTACCTGAAGGTTTTGTTGTGACTCCGGAAGATCCGCCGCCCACCACATGTCTCCATTGCACAACTCGAAAAGCTTCAAGAATCGCTCGTAGAAAATTGGGAGCGAGAGGTCGATCGAATATTAGTACGGAGATACCTACTAGCAGAGCGGATGCCCAATCTCCGTATAATCAAGTTGGTCATGGTACAAAAAATCCCCAGACTCCAGGCCAAACTTCAAACAATATTTCAAACATTTTACAGCCACCCTCAAACCAATCTCCGGAACTATTTCAACAATTGCCCCCGGGGCCTGTTCCAGGGCACCTCGAACAATTTTCAACTCCAATACAAGCTGTAGAAAGAAACTTCGGCGAAGCACCTAAGGATACTGAACTTCGCAGAGGACCCAATATCAAAGACGAGAATATTGAAGATACTATTGTTGTTGATATTCCAACATGGCGTAACTCTGAAACCCCACCGTGTTCTGCGAGTCAACCTCTAGCTGAAAACCAATCACTGCCAAGCTCAAAGAAACGCAAGATAGAGGAGATAGATGGCGAAATAATTTATCCTTTTCCTATAGGCCCGAAACGAAGACGTGGAAGACCTTTAAAAAATTATTTCGCAATCCTTTCAGATTCTTCACCAATAAGCCCTCGTCAAGTTTCAACGCCAGTCTCAACGCCAGGTGCAACTTCATTATTAAATCCAAGCTCACAGGGAACCCCTTCTGGTAAGAAAAGGGGTCGTCCATTGGGTAGTAAAAATAGATTTAAGTCAGAAGCACGGCAGCCAAACAGTTTGGACCGATTGGATCGTCGGGCTGCTCTGAAATCTCAAGAGCTTACAAAAAGTTTATTGAATGCACCGCCAGATTTTATGCCAGATGTTACCTATTATTCTGGGTCACCAAGTCATAACATGCCTTCTCATTTTGATACTAAGTCTATAGTTCCGGAGTCTCGGGCAACTTCTGATTTGGATTTTTCATTGACTACAACGCCAAGTCAACAAGATTCTGGTTCTGAATATATACCACCACGAGAATGGGTAGCTCGACGTGGAAACGATCCAACACCCAAATCAATTCCAGATGGAGATGGATCATCTTCTTCTCTCGGAAGTATGATGTCAAGTGATTTGGAAATTCAACGACCAGCTCCTGCAATTACTGAGAGAAGAGAAAAAGAGACTCCGAGGACTCATGACCAAAGTTTTGGTGTAGATCAGCAGCTACGCAAGTCCATAGAGGGACAAGAAAATCAAGTAGCTCCTGAGCCTATATCTCTAGCAATTGGCGGCAACGAAAAAAACGCTGATGATTGCTTAACGGGATCCTCAGAGGAAAGTAGGAGTGTAATTGAAAGGGGGGTTGAGTCTTACATTGGGTCTATGACTAATGAAATTCGAAGAAGCTTTGGTGAGGGAAGCGATTTGAGATTGTCAGATAGTACTAGGAGAGATTCGAATATGGCTGGGGAGTTACAAGCTAAGGATGGAGATTCAGTAGCGCAGTATTCGACTACGGACCCAGAACAGTCTCGTCGTAGGTACCATCATCTACATTCAATGGAAGTCATTACTAACAGCATTTAGCTCAGTTATCGGTACCTCCAAACCAAGTTTCCAACGCAGGAACTTCCGAAACTTCTCCAGTGCCTCAGAGATCAACAAGCCTAACCAACACGGTAAGTTCATTACACCCATTCTTCCTTCTCTTCGTCCCATTCCATTCCATTCCATCACCTCCAATTCATCTCAACCCCGAACAGAATGCACAACCCTCATTCATCCAATTCCCCTATTCTTACAACCAAATTACAGCCAACCCTCTTTGCAGCTTTCTACACCCATCTCCCTATTCTTCCCGGTCTTCAACTCAGGTACCTTTTTTCTTACTCGTCAACTCTCCTTCTTCTTCTTCTTCCACCCTTTCCTTTCCTTCCTTCCTTCCTTCCCTTCACTCTTCCACCTCTCCCGCTTTCAAAAAAAAAAGAAACAGGTACAAAAAACACTAATCCAACAACCTCTCTCTCTCAATAGACCCACCTAAACCCAAACCCAAACCTAAACCCCAACCTCATCCCAACCCGTTCGCAACCAAATACTTCCCAATCATTTGATCCATTTGATTCATTTCATTCATTTGATCCCGCAACATTCTTCACACGATCGTTTGATCCGGATGCATCCCTGCCGTATCCTTTGCCTTCTCCATCTCGGCAATATCGTCGTCGTCGGGGTTCTTCTCAGGCTTCTGCATCGTGTCCTCGGGTTTCGGATACGACGGTTCCTGATATACCATATTCATGATTTGATTTGATTCGTCACCGTTACTGTTATCGTTACTGTTATCGTGACCCGGAAACTGTGGCTTTTTTCTTCTTCTTCTGCATATTCCTCGCCTCTTCTCTTTCTCTTTCTCTTTCTCTTGCCCGAATGCTCTTCCTCCTCTTTGTAATATTGAGAGGAGTTCTGATGGGTTTTGCATTTGGGGGTGGGGATGGAGATGAGGCATCGGAATGCATGGTATAGTTTTGGGAAACTAACTCATACTGGGTTTTCTAGGGGGGGTGAAAGTTATGTTTTTGGGATGGATTTTTGGGTGGATGGATGGATGGATGGATGGGTGGGTGGTAAAGATCTTAGGTTAGATTAAGATATAGATGCAGATATAAGTCTAAGTCTAAATCTTATTACAATTGCAATTGTATCATATTATTTTTGTATATTAAGTAGGGGACAGGGAAAGGGAAAGGGTAGGGGACTTTTTAAGCATGTACTATAACAATACAAGAATATGATAATATAACAATACAACAGTATCACCTGCATAATTCAACCGTAGGAAATAAATATCCTCATCCCGACAACACATCAGATCGTGTTACAATCGGCAAATAACTAGCTACCTAGGTAGGTACACCTATATAAACCATCTTCCCCTAGACAAACTAAAGTGGACCTCCCAATCCAACAAATTTCCAATTCAGCTAGTATTGAGTTCTAGGACACAAATATAACAGGCTTAAAACCTTAACATGACAAACAAACATTTACTAACCATATGTAGGTCTATCAATCCAATAGAATCTACTCACCTCTCAAAGAGTATCCTCCAACTTTGACTAGGAATGGTACCAATTCTCGGCTCCCTTATTTTAGTAGTCACGACACCAAAACTCTTCGAAATGACAGACGTAGAATAATTTCCATTGTGTTTAGGGCTTCTAAATATTTATCTTTCCTTGGAAAATACGGGAAATATTGATTTCGATGCTTATTTCACTTATCATGTTAATATTCATACTGGATTCCGAAAATTTATCGAATTTCGAACTTGATTATCGATCCATCCATCGAGGGGATTGAGCTCGATAGGGCTGGGCTGTTGTTTAAGGTAGGAGCTAGAGCTTAATGCAAAAGCTAGACTTAGGGCAGGAGCAAGAGCAGGGAGCAAGCTCGATCTAACTCAAAAAATAAAGGTAGGCCTTCATTTCCAAGATAAATCGACCCACAATCAAGTGGGAAAATTGACATTTGCCGTTAAAAATACGATATACTTATTGATCCAAATAGCGTTCGTAGATTGAAACAATTTCATATCATCCCACCAGTGAGAATATCTAATACTCTTTAAAAATTGGATTCACAAGCATCTGGAAAAACTTTTCACACATTCATATCACAGTAATGTATCATGGCTACTTTTTGTATTGAACGGTACCTTGATATACTTTCATGTTAAGATTACAATATCGCACAATATTCTCTTGCGCGTTTACATCACTGCAATATAACTTCCAGGACATTCCAGTCCATGTGAAGAATTGAGATCAAAGACAATGAATGATTTCAAGGATTCACAGCTTTTCGAACATTCCCCTCATTGAAAAATTTGGAATGATCCCTCCGCATTGCATACCCCGAATATATTGAATAACCACTTTAAATGCCCTGAGTTTGGAAAGCGAAACGAGCCACTTCCTCCCAAATATTAAACATCACCTCCCACGACTTTGGAGCCCTCAATCTCAGAATTTTAAAGACTCGATGATCTCCCTGCGCCTCTCGAACAAACGCAGCACGCTCCTCGCTCGTAATTTCTCCTCTCGGAAATAGCGCAATCTCAATAAAACGCAGACACAAAGTTGAGAAAAGTGAACGTCCTTCAATACGACTAAGCTGCATACGCCTATCAGCCGATTGATTATCTATATCTTCATTCAAGAGCCGTCTTAGCTGAATCAGTAATGCCAATTCGTGAAAATCAGGTCCATCTCGAATAACCTCTGTGGCAATATCTGGCGTGAAGAGTCGCATGCGACATATCTCTAACGCTATCGCTTCTTCTGCCAGTCGCGTTGCCTGTTCTTGGGTGATCAGTTGCTCGGATCTGCATTCGGAGACGAATATTCTGGTGCCTCGATTCCAGGATAGTAGAGTTCTTCTCCTCTGTTCATTTGGTACTCCGGCAAGATTTGGTTGTGGGACTGTATGGACTACGAATAAGACATCGAGTGTCTTCTCGTGGTTTCGCACAATGGTCGATACGAGATCGACCAATTGTTCTAAATATTCGACTTTTTCTTCCATTAATATATCGTCTCTTTGACAATGCTCAAATAATACATCAATGCTTTGACGTTGGTTCCTAGACTCCGTCCAGAATGCATTTTCCATCATTGAACTATGTACTAACGCTACCGCAAATGTTGCAGCCAGCCTATCACTCACTGTTATTTGCTCAATATTGCGAACTCCTCGGACGTTCCACAACCTCTCTTGCAGACTCTGAAGAGTTGGTCCAAACCCAGGATCGACTGCCTGCACATGGACAGGGCTGGTAGGTTCAAAGTCTATAGGCGTGCTGGTGCTTGCGCCCACTGTAAAATCTGTGCGGGTTCCGTGATGGAGAGCTCGATAAAAAAGTAACTTGAGTCCGAATCTATTCACACTCTCGTCCCAGAAACGCTGTTGCTGAATATCTTCGTAGAAAGAGGCTGGGATGGGATATCGTTCTTGGTAATCGTAAGGATCGGGATTGGTTAACGTTATGCTTACTGAGGAACACCATTCTTGAACTTCTACTGTTGGCCACTTGGTCTCAAACCAATGGCCATATGGAAATCCGGATTTTCCTGGAAAGAAAGCAGTAGTCGTCCCCCCATTTATCTAAAAAAAATCACAATTAGAACCCGAGACGCGACTGATAGATTGATGAAAAACTTACAGAAGCCTCAAAACTAAACCCAACTTCTGCCAGTGCCTCCGAATCAAAAAAGGGGGGCGGATTGTCCTCATCTGGGTTTGTAACCGGGACACCGGAAGTAGCAGGGACAATAAAGCTAATCGCATGCATAATCTCATGCACAAGGGTAACAGCTGCGGCCCATTCGACCATCCTTCTTTCCAAGGACGTTAAATCATTCCTAAACAAGGTCTCTACGTGTTTGTAATTGAGAAAGATCCAAATACCCCATGAGTCGTTCTGCTCCGGCGAGAACATCATTTGTTCATAATTAGTCACGCAAAATCCATGCACATCTCCTGCCCTCTTGTCTTCTTCGCCGTCCATCTCTGGGCCTCGAGGATCTTCATCGGGTGACATGAATGCACATGTAAGGTTCCAGACATCCTGTAACTCGTCAAGAATACTCTTCATTTTTGATAAAAATTCCGCTCGGTCGATGATATTGCATGGATGGAAAGAGACCACGTTTTCAGGAAGCTCGTCTATATTTGTTTCGTGACCGGGAGATCAGCCATTGCCTATCAAGGAAATATTTTAGGGGAAAATGAAGAAAACGAGAAATTAATGGATGTATTGGGAGAAGAAAAGAACATGCATGCGGAAACAAAAGTGGGTTTTAGTATGGGGGAACAGAATTGGCTATCAAAGAAGTTGAAAATTGTGAACTGATTACGAACCATCTGGACGAATCCTTATCGGATCTATGGGATTTCTAGGGCCAAAAATTAATGCCTGGAACTATTGTCCTAGTCAGCAACATGGAAAGACCCGTGAGCATTATATAGCAGATTGGTTCCTACCCACGGTAATGCATGCGCGCTCCATATAGTTCTAGAAGCCAACTGCAAAACCGGTTTCATCTTCTCATATACCAAAGGATTATGCATCGACCACTCGCCATGTTGCACGCCATCGATAATAAGCGGATACATATGATTTCGCGTGAATTGCGGTTCGCTGGGCTTGAGTTCCCATCTCTCTTTTCTCAACATTGGCATGATTGGATTATTTAACGTCGAACCTTGAAGCTCCCGGTCGGTAATCACATCCATATCAGCCAATTCTCTCGCGGTGAACCCATCGAATTGTCTCCGCTGGAATCGCTCAATTCGTCGTCTAGTGTTGAGTTCCTCTTGTTCGATTCTTACTTTTGGGAAAAGGGGAGCAAGTGGCGTAATTCCAGATATCTGGTTATCTTTTGTCCACGGTCCATACTTGCGAGCATTGGCGCTTTGCCCAGCGAATTGTTGTGCCATGATTTCGGGGCTATTAGCAGTCAATGGTGTTAGGTAAGAGTACTAGATGATAGTTTTTTATTTTTATTGTAATGACTGCTTTGTGGTAGATCATGACATTCATTATGCTTTATCTGTTTGCGGTAGACACCTAATTGTAGCGTGTAGCAGGCTTTGTTGGAAAAATTGTTCATTTCAAGAATGGTCACTCTTATCCTCGTGGATATATTTGATTCCCAAAGGTATTTACAATACCTCAAAAATATATAATAGAATTGTTATCTTGATCAATTTATAGTATTTCAACTACGCATAAAAAGGACGCTGTATATCTAGTAGTTCGACTAGTAATGTTGGTATCACTTGGTGTGATATGTAAGATATCTCTTCAGTATAAACTAATAGTATGATAATTGCTTAATTGAACATGTATTTGGTAAATAATATAAAAAGTTTATATGACCTACTGCTGCAACAGAGCGGCTACTAGTAACCGCTAACGATTGTATCGCTGTCGCTAAGGCAGCTATATAACAAGTTACCTATGTAACTAAGGTAATTCCTATGGCAACAAATAAAAATGTCATAAATTATACATATATATCCTATAAATAAAGCATGGGCGGGCCTAGAAAACCTGAAACGTTAGATATACTACCTAGATAGCTAACAATTGATTTTGGAGGGAAGGCGGGTCTACGCGCCTCCTCCCCTTTAACATCCGAAGATTCTGATTCGATCAATTGGTATAGTAGTGAATTTATTACAGCAAAATCCGAAATTCTGTTTTTGAATGTAATCTATTACGCAACGTTTCAGGTTTATGTAAAGCCCAAAAATCATATAAGCTAATCGTAGTAAAATTGAGCGGTTGGCTTTTTGCTCCTGCCCCAAAACCCACTTCGTTTCAGGCATAAAAAAATATTGTACCGAAGCCTTGGACCTAGATAAATCCAGAGTTTGCCATACCTTATACACACCATGATTGACTTTGCTATTGAACAAAGGACTTCCGATGATCATCTGAAGTATCGGTGATAATTGACAGTTATATCATTAACCCTTAGTGTACAACAAAAGGCACCAGACCTGATGCGGAAGAAAGAGCCACACAAAGACCTCCTTAATAAGACAACACAAAGACTTGCCTGTCGACCTGAAAAGCAGCAATCTCTCCCTATTCTTCAACACACGACTACCACGAAAAACAATCTATCAACTTTATATTATAATTGATCAAAAAGTTTTTTTAACAAAATGACTACGATCAACAATACTAGTGAATATTACCGTAAAATAAATAGCCCATCCTATCCACCCTCAAGATGTTCTCCAGCCTCAAGATCTCCCCCAGCCTCAAGATCCTCACTGGCAGATGCTTCACAATCAAATAGCCCAATTCCGTCACCAACATCTCGAAGAGTCATCAGTTCTAGAGAACGAGAAACTCCTCAATCCAGTCCTGGAGGACGGGGTAAATTAAGAAAGCGAAAGCAGAAAGTGGAGGACACCTGGGAGAACCCATTCGACGCGTTTTGGCAGGAAATCTCCAGTCCGGCCACTGCACGTAAACTTCGCAATGCACTTTTGATTTTCGGCCTGATTTCAATTTTTATCTCCGTCGTTCCCTGGCGGGCCATGATTGAAAGATCATCATACTTCAAGAACGACTTCGAGTATGAATACGACATTGAAAAATTTGAAAGAGAGTTGCGAAAGAATGAACCCATCATTGTTGAGGACGCTTTCAAAAATGACACTGCTATGAGCATCCGCCCTGATGAGCTTGTGGCGCCACTTTCACGTTTCAAGACCCTAGAACTTGCTTATTATTTTGATTCTTTACAAGTTGCATATGGGGATATTCGACATACCGTCATCAATCTCACCCAAACTATACCAGATGGGTCAGCGAATTCTGTAGAACTCGGCTCTAAGCTTAAACACTTCCGAGAGCATGCATGGGACTTCTATAAAGATATTGAAAAATACCGAAAGGATCTCGATACGGTTATTCTAAGGGTGAAAGATCGGGGCAAGAAGATTAGGCAAGCGCTTAGCAAGGTGAAACGCGAAAAGAAGTGGAAAGAACAAGATGTCGCTGCTTCAAAAGAAGGCATAAAGATTGCAGACATCTGGCTCAGTGAACACGAACGATTTCGGGAGGAAGCTACAAAACTCACGTCCAGAACGGGTTCATTCCAGGAAGCTGTTGCTGCCGCCATCAAGGAAAGGAAAGATCTTGGGAAAACATTACAGGAAGTAATGCCCCGCATGATCAAGGAAGCAGAAACGCGACAGTGGGAGAATTTCGATTTCCCCTCAAGCATCGCCCTATTCAAACGACTCAGTGGCTCGAATCAAAACCCGAGGGGGTATGAGTTACTCCTTAAAAGCACTCTCAGAAAGATTCAAGACTCGATGTCCTTTGCTAATGATGGTATCGACGCGGTGGCGGTCAAGCTGAAGGAATTCAGATCCCCCACGCGTGCGACCGAATTGAATAAGATCACAATTCCTCCACTTGAAGATCAGATCCGCGAGATCGATGAGAAAATCCAAGAGCTTCAAAAAGTCGCGGAATTCCTTGATGGCCAGAAAAAGGATTTGGAAAAAAGATTGAAGGGGAAGAAAGACGGTTCTTGGCAGAAGCAAGACGCCTATGATTATGTGCTTAGTGGAACAGAGTGGGATGAACAGAGATTCGCGGAGGAATTAGAGAGGCGGGAAGAAAGGAGGGAAAGAAAGCGGATGCTGACAGGAATGAAGGCGTATGAAGGAGAAAAGGCGGAGGCAGAAGAGGCGGAGGAAGAAAAGGGGGAGAAAATAGATGCTGCTTCTGAGGGTGAGGCAACAGAAAAAGCCGACAAAGATGATCTCTAGGGGGGAAAAGAAAGCAAAAAAAATTGGCTGAGAAGGACAAACCAAGCTTGTAATTATTTCATGTTTTTATGTTATTTTTACCTCTAATTCTACTCTATTCTTTTGCTGTCCTGTATGTATAACTTCTTTTTCTTCTCGATTTCTTATTTTCCTTCAAAACATTCTATTCATATGCAATTACTGACTCCCCGATCTGGATACAGAACATTGATGATATATGTATATATGTATATATGCACTTTCCTTTTATGAAATCAATTTTTTGAATTCTCATCTGAGGAATTATTTTAACGTAGAGTGAGGCATGAAAGTAAATGATACCTCTTCCCTTCTCCATAAAATATCCCCAATAAACCAATGGCAAGCTAAACTAATGGAAATGAGGTGAGAGTAATGTCTATCTGATCCCAAGCTCCGTAAACTTTCCCCCGCAACATAAAAAGCTTATCCTACGGAGGTAGTTCTTTCAAACTTTTGAAAAAAACTAGACACCATGTACAAGATCACCCACTCAAACAACCAAAATCATATTCACATTGCATAGAACCTGTCAAGAAAACACTTCAAGATAACTTATTTACCAGTTCTAGCTAGCAAAAAGAACTAACTCCATATAGTTCGGACCATGCATTTTCTAGAATGAAACCTGTGGGTATAATACCATTCATCGCCTGAAAGAAACTCGCTGAAAAAGCTAATTGCTAAATAATACATGCTCAAAACGAGGCAGAAGACCTTTGATAGACGGCCTATAGTTTCGGCTTGATGTTGTTTGCGCTTGCGCTGGCTTCCTTGTTGACTGTGAGATCCCCGGATTTAGGGCCGTTGCCAAAGAAGATAACTTCAACTGTAAGATCATCTCTGTAGACTTGTCAGTATAACCTTATAAGAACTCCGTGAAAGAGTATAAGTAACATACCGATATCTTCTAGAATATGGAGCAGGTAGTGTCAAAAGGGCGCAAACCATGTCCTTATCTTTTCCACCCAATGCATTTCGGACCAAGTGCGTGGCAACATTTTTGTCTTCCACAACGAATCTATCGCTCTCCTTCACACCCCATTGACGTTGTCGGATGGGGGCTTTTTGACCACTATTTCCGTTATCTTTACTTGCTTCTACCGGTAATCCCTTTTGTGACGCCGTGAACAATTTTGTCCATGAGGTCGCGGAGTTTCCGTTCGAGTCAGCTGAATGTTTATCAATCCATTGACCAACCAAACCAACCACTTCTTCATTAGAGAGCATCTCCCAAAGTCCGTCCGTTGCCATTACAACAAAGTCTCCTCTCTCGGGCAGAATCTTAGTGGTCGTGACTACGGGTTCCGCGGTGACGTATGGTGGAGTTTTAAGAAGGTTAGATGGGGTTCGTCCAAAGAAAGATTCCTTTAGTCTCTCTGAGACTTGACGAGTCCATTTGTAAGTTGCATCACCAAATGCACGAGTTGGCTCCAAACCACCTAGAACTCGGCCGTTCCTAATGACGTGATCTTCCCCAGGGTGTAGCTTTCGCATTCTAGCCTCCTCATCTTGGTTGCTGCCAGTTTGATCGGTCGATAAAGCTGTAGCAGCCCATTTTCCACTATCACTCCTTCGTCCCAGGATCGCGCGAGAATCTCCTGTGCATGCTACGCGCAAGAGCCCTGTATTTGTATCGTAGAAGGAAAGGAGCGCGCATGAACCAGATAGTGCTGGAGCCAATAACTCTGCTGCGACTAATTTTGAATTGCCCTTCATAACTTTCTGAGCGCTTTCATGTACAATCTCGTTGTCGAGTCGTGTAAAACCAGTCTTCATTGCGGCTTCAATAGCTTCCGTGGAAGGATTCGGGGTGGCTTGATAGGTAGAATTGAGTTCCCTCGCAACGTAATTGATCAAAACTTGTCGTAATTTGGCAGAAGTGGTCCAGCCTCTATTGAGATGTCAGTAAGAGTAGTCCATGGATGAAAACCAAGGAAACATACGAATGTCCATCAAATACACCCCAGAACATCCAATCCGAGGCGGGAGCTGCGCCAACAGATCCATTGGTTTCAATGATTTTCTCAGAATGATCATCTTCGATGGGATCATTGCTTGGAATTTGAACTACATCATATCGTACAACTCCTTTGCCACGACCTATGAAATATGATTCCTCATTTCTTCTCAATTTTGACGTGGCTTGATCTGGTGTTAACATTTCTAAAACTTTTCTGCCAGAATCATCGGTATCCTTTGAAATTGGACCTTCAATTGTGTCAGTATAAAGACCATCTGTGCCGATAATTACAGCCTTTCTAGCATCCGCAGTCTCTTCAGGTCCTATCGGTGTTGGATAGATAGTGGTACTTGCAAAACCGCGCGATTGTTGTGCTGATGAAATAGGACTGGCCTCTTTGGTGAGGATTCCGTCTCCGTTGTATGTGTACCATGCGCCATATCCAACAAATCCTGAAACAACAGCCAGGGAGAACCTTCGCCAATACATTGATGCGGGGATGACTGAACTTTGGAGTGGTGAAGTTGGAGAGGATGGTGGTTTGGGAATAGGAGCTCTACCGGAAAAATATCGTGCGCTTAAAACATGGTTTGAGGGTTGAAAGATGCTACCACGAGTGCTACAAAGAGCAGGTAATTGTCGCGCAGTGCGAAGTGCTCTTAATGCTACTCGACGCATTGAGAATGGGAGCTATAGTAGCTTCTAGTATCTCAAAAATGCTCGAGTTTTAACTTCCTTGGGGGTTTAGCTAAGCTGATTCTTGAGACGCCGCTTTGGAGTACCCCGGATAGTACTCCGTATTCGTAATATTAGAGGGGTTGGTGGAAGGCTGGAGATTCGAGAAGCGGAAGATAAGGAAGACTGGCAGAAGAAGAGAAGGTAGAGTAGAGGAGAGGAACAAACGAATGAAGAATCATAAAGTCATCTATCTCATCGTCTATCTCATCATCAGAATGGAATCAATGAAAGGTAAAATATTCATGTTTCAAGAGTTCTTGAGCTTGACCAGGTGAGTTTTGTTATACCTGGGTACCTAGTGATGGATTATCTTTTTTGATAAGGTTAGGTAAGCACGCAGTTAGGTAAGCACACAGTTAGGTAAGCAAGCAGTTAGGTAAGCACCCAATTAGGTAAGCAATCAGTTCTTGACCGCTTTCACAATTCTGCCAACCCCCAGTTCCCATATCAATGCGTCATTTTCCTACACTATAATGTGGGGTTGGGGTTGTATGCGGAATCTCCTCCTCGCTTCCTGATTGATTTTCCCACCCTAATCAATTGAACACTTCTTCCTCATTGTCAACTCAATAAATATCTCTTACAATCAATCATCATACATACATACCTACATACACTTCGTTCATATCATTTATTGAACAACCATCTTCACCATGTCGAGTAGACAGCTACGAAAGTTACAACAACAACGAGAGCTGGAGCAACAAGCTAAAAATCAAGCCCAAGAAGAAGTGGAAGAATCTGATGAGGAGCCGGAACCCGTACAATCAAAACCCAGCTTGTTTGCAAACCTTGCAGCTCTAGATGATGACGAAGAATCTAAGGAAATTGACGAGGACGAAGAGCCAGAGGAAGAAGAATTGAGTGAACCTACTCCAGCTGCGACTGCGAAGCAACCCAAAAAGTCGAAGAAAAAGAAGAAGGGAAAGAATAAGGGAAAGGCGAAAGACACTGCGAAAACTGTTGAAGATTTATCTAAGAATGCCCTGGATGAAATCAATGAAGTTCTTAAAGAGTTAAATTTGAAGCAACCAAGTGTCAGAAATGAAGCGAGTGCAACGGAAGTAGACGGAGAATATGAGAGAGTTTGCCTTCTATTGGGTATCAATACACAACATCTCAAAGTTGCAAATGAAATGCGAAGTTTGTTTGGACGCTCCGCTACGGAAAACCATGAAGATCCTGTGGGACCTACTGGCCGTGGACCAAGAAGAAGACAGCGCATACGACAAATGGACTTGGAGACCTCTCTGAGAGGACACCATAAACCTGGCAGAGGTCTTTCAGAGGTGTCTTTACGTCGCAATTATTTCATACAGGGGAAAGATGAATGGCCAAAAGCTACACCCGGTGGATTGACTATGGCAGTTGTTGATGATCAAGAGGTGGTTGATGGTACTATGGAATACAAGTTTGTGCACGATAAAACGTACCAAGAGGTACAGAGGCAATTTTTGGCTTTGGTGGAAATGGGTGAACCAGATAACCTTATTGGATATATTCAAAGAAACCGTGAGTACCAGTCTATCATTCATATATCTAACGCTAACCCACTATAGCATATCACATTTCTCTACTTCTCCAAGTCAGCAGGATTGCGAAAGATCAAGGCGACCATTTCTTATCATCGGACCTTGTCGAAAGAGCCCTTTTTACATTTGGTCGAGTTTCGTTATCATCTTTCGGTGCCAAATTGGCCAAAGGCAAAGCTCGATTGGATTTCGCTAGACCAGAGAATCGAGAATTTTGGCTGGCCGGATATCATTACATCAAATCGCTCATGATGAAAGGAACTTATCGCACTGCTTTTGAATGGGCAAAGCTTCTTTTGAGCTTAGATCCCGAGGACGATCCATACTGCATGCGATGGATGATACATCATCTTGCGTTACGCGCACATGAATTTCAATGGCTATTAGATTTTGCCGCCAGTCGAAATGTACCAGAGTGGTCTAACACAATAAATTATGCAAAGCCATCATTCGCTCTTGCTGCGCAACATCTCAAGGACGGGACCAAATGTAGAAGTATATTGTCGGATTGTATGGGGCAGGTACCTTGGCTTTTTTGTCGACTGTTCAAAGAACTTGATCTTGATGCACCCAAGTCCATATGGGGCATGGGACCGCCAACTGATGCGGATACCCTATTCACGGAATTGTATATTCTTCAAGCAAAGGATCTTTGGAACACCCCCGAGGCCACTTCACTACTTATGGAAGTAGCACAGACGATTGAAAAGCCAGATTTGTCAGGGAAACACTTACGATTAGATCATTCCATAGAAATGAGTCTTAACATTGTCAGATTTGTCTATTTGGACGATCGACGAGAATTAATGTCTCTTGTTCCATCTAATATTCTTCATAGAAGCAATAACTCTGATTCAGATCCACTACCACCATACCAGAGCACTATCTCTTATATGACGCAACAAAGCCAATTTGCAACTCAGGACGAAATGATAGTAGATCCGTACAATTCTCCATTTTGGGCACGATTAATAGAACCATTCCGAAGTCGAGGAGCAGATGATGACAGTATCGAAGGTGATGGCGAGTCCGGAGGAGAAGATGAATCATTCGGACGCTTAAGAGAGCATCATGCAGAAGGAATGCAGTCTGAAGGGTTGGAGGAAGAGGGAGAGGAGGATGAGGAGGATGAAGAAGGCAGACAGCCAGGTAGGCTTATATCACTATCCAATGCAAGCAGAATATTGGAAAGCTTCCTGTTCTGGAGATCGTCACCAGCATCTAATTCGGGCACTTCAGGCACTGAAACTGAAGATGATAATGCGAGGCCAGGATTGATAAATAGCGATGCAGGGGAACACCAGGGTGAAAATAGACAGGCACATGTTGAGGATGCCGATGATGGTGATGTTATTGTACATTTGGGTTAGATTCGGATTAGATTTGTAAGTCTTTACAAGACGCCAAATTGAGGAATCAAAATTTGATCTTCCGTTCAAATACATACTAGGTAGGTACTTAGCAGAACTAATATAATGCCAATGCCCACAATTATTGTACCTGCATGTACACTTTGTATGAACAAATGTTCGAATGATATCACTGTATAGCCACCCTCCCATTAAACAGACTCATCCCAAAGCAGTCCTCAATAAACCCCCGGCCTCCTTAAAATCTTTCCTTCATTCCCCGCTCACCAAATTAGATTAAAACAATATTGTATCGATATCGGAGAGCAGATTCTATCCCCTGAAAAATATGCTCACCACTAGGTATTTATCCTTTGTACGGATTTCTTAATATCAATATCAAAGAGCTGATTGTTAAGGAGTATACGAAGCGATCCAAACTTTCATCAATATGGATCATTCCGAGTCGGGACCGAAAGATGTAGATGAGTGATAGAAAATGTATTAGTTTCAGTAGAAGGGAATGTGGATTTAAGATCTAAACTGGGACTGCTTATAAGCAAGGTCCTAAACTAATATTACGCTAATATAATCCTTATATAATCTAATAAATTTACCCCTATTATTATTTCGGATATATATAAGTTATATTTTGCGATTATATTTTTAATATTATGGATTCGCAGAATCAAGTTCAATTTCAAAGTATCATGTTTTGTTGTTATATTATATAATGATAAATATCTATAAGGGAGGCCATTTTCTAAAAATGTATCATTCTTAAGGGTTGCTTTTAAATAATTATAAATCATTGATCTGTATCTTTTAATTAGCTCACTAATCGAATTCTAGTTGTATTTAACAATTTTAAAGTCGTATTTAACAGTTTCAATTTTAATAACTTTAAATTTGTATATAACTTTATAATAATATATAAATTAAATAAAAAAAAGCAGATATATATATTACAATATATATTATTTAACAATATCAATTTGATAAAGATTAATTTTAAAAATATTAATTCATATTAATATTAAATTAAAGTCAAAATAATTGATTTATATTTATTTGCTTAACTATATTTAATCAAGTATAATTGAACTTATTTATTTATTTATTTATTTAATCGAATAATTATACTCAACCAAGTATAGTCGAATTTATTTATTTAAATATAAATTTAAAATTGTTAGAGATTTATAGTTAGATTTATATTTATTATTAAACGTTTTGTCTGCTATATTTGGAATTAAAGTTGTTGGATTGATTTTCGCTATAGAATATTATAAAAAAAGCTAAGATTTTTTGATAAAATGAAAAATGTTTTATATAGATTTTTTATAATATATTAATACTAAATCTATTTTTTTTCATTAAATTTATTTTTTTCTATTAAATCTATTTTTTTTTATTAAATTTATTCTTTTTTATTAAATCTATTTCCTTTTTCGAATTTATTTTTTTCTTACTTTTTTTTATTTACCAATATTATTTAAAATATAAAAAATAAAAAATAATTAATTATTTTAATTGAATATAATAATTAAATAAAAAAATAACTTTAAAAATAATATATATAATTCAAATAATATAAAAATATTAAATATTTTTATTTTCAAATAAAATGATATATATTAATAATTGAAAATGAAGGTTTTGATTTTAATATTAAAAAATTAATCAAATTATTTCGATTTCTAATAAAATAATATCTTTTTTAAATTAAAATAGATTTTTCTTTAGAAATTTATCGTTATTATTATAAATACAAAATTGGAAAATCTTTTTTTTTAAATTATTTTTAAAAAAAAAATAAAGAATTCCTTACCACATATACTTTATACAAATTTACGGAAAGCTTATTTAGTTTTATATTAAAAAATAATTTATTTATTATAAATCCTAATAAATATATTGGATGACCTTTAAATTCTTAATTTCTTCATATAATATCGGGCAATATATAATATATTACAAATATTAATATACAAATTGAAAATCCTTTATATTTTAATTAATATTTTTTTTTAATATCTAGATTTTTTTAAAAAATATTAGGAAATAAACAAAAATAAATTATTTATTAATATTTTATTTTTATTCCTTAATTTGTATTAATTCAATTTAATAAAATATTTAAAGATAAATAATCTATTATATTATTATTATTTTAATCTATTATTTGAATATTAGTATTATTTTTTTAGAATTCCTAAGAATGGCGGAGATTTTCTGATTTTAACTCCTCCCCATTATTTTAATATTAATTTCAATAAAAACAATAAAATATATACTTTACTTAATTTATTATTTATATATTAATATTATTATTTTGGGATTTTTAAAAATAAACTCGATTTTTATATAGTAGCTTTTTTTCAATTTTTTAATTTTAATAAAAATAATAAAATATATAAAAAAATATATATTTTATTTAATTAATTGTTTGTATATTAATATTATTTTTTTGGAATTTTTAAAAATAATAAAGATTTTTAAATAAGAAATAATATTTATTATTAAATTATAATTATTATTTATTATTTTTTTTTTAATTATTATTATATTGAAAAATTAATAATTTAAAATCTAATAATTTATTTTTTTTATTAATTTCAATATCTTTTTTGTTTTTAAATTTAGATAGTTTATATTATTTATTATATTAAATATAACAAATAAATTGAAATTTGAATATTATATTAAATATTATATTAACAAAAAGAAAAAGAAAACGAAGAAGTGTAGGTTAAAATTCAATTCTTAAAAAACGAAAAACTAGAATTAGAAAATTTATAATTTTAAATTTATTTTAAATTTATATTAATAATATAATAAATAATAATAATTTTTATAAAAATTATTTAATTATTAAAAGATTTAAAAGAAATTGAATATTTAAATATTCTATATATTAGTTTTTTAAATAATATAATAAAATAATATTATTATCCAATAATTACAAAATTTATATTAATATAAAATAATATATCAAATTAAAATATTGGAAAAGAATCAGGAAATTTTATTAATAATTAAATAAATATATAATAAAAATTTATACTTAATATAAAAAAAAATAATTCGATATATAAATAAACAGGATAATATTTAATATATATAAACGATATATCATTATTAATAAACTTCTATATTGTAAGATTTAGGACCCATATATATATTCAAAAGCTAATACTATAGATTCTGGCGAATAATTAAAATTAAATGGAGAGTTTTTATTTAAATATATAATAATAAAAAAGATATATATTATTAAAATATATATTTATATATAAATTAAATATTTTTGTAAGATTTAATATTAATATATAAAATATTATTATTGTTTTTAATAAAAAATATAAAAAATCTTTAAATCTTTATTAGCTTTATTAAAGAAAATTGATATATTTATTTTTAAATTTATAAATAATAATATTAATATAAAATTTAATAATAAAAAGATTTAACAATAATTTAAATGGGATTTTGTGATATAAAAATATATAGTTTAAAAATAATTTATTTAATTAAAAACAAACTTTCAGGAATATATTTATATAAATATTAATTTACAATAATTAAATTTTTTTTCTATTAATAAAAATATTAGATATTGTTTTTATTTATATAATAAATATATATTTAAAGATTAAATTCTATTAAAAAAAATAATAATATATAAAGGATATCCAAATTATATTATTTATTTAAATTACAAATGTTTTATTTTTAAAAATTATTACCCTAAATATAATAATTATACAAAATATATTATATATAATAATTATTATTATTCTAAATATTAAAAGTGTTATAAAGCAAAAATATGTTTATAACAAATTTTTAAATTTAATAAAAATAATAATTTAAATAATAAAGATTATATATTATTAATACAAAAATCTATAATATTATATATTTTAAGTTAAAAAACGAAAATCTAAATAATTTGAATTGAATTTAATATTAATAATAAACCAATCAAAAATAACAATAATAAGCTTTTATTATCTTTAATTTAATTGTTTAATATTTTTATCAAAAATTTGCTAAAAGATTATATTATAAATAATAATAATAATAATAATAAAGATAAAAATTTCGAAAAGGAATTTTTAAAAAATTTTATTTCAAATAAAATTTTGAATAATAATATTTCTAATAATAATAAATTAAATAATCTTATAAATAAAAAAATTAATATACCCGCATCTAAGAGAAAAAATCAATTAGGTTAATTATAATTTAAGATTCCAATCTTTTTCTTTTGATTTATTTTAATTAATCTTAATAATATAAATATATATATATATATAATAATATTCTTAATCTTGTTTTTTTATGATAAAATAGATTTTCAATAACCTAGATAAAGAAAAATATTTTTAAAAAATTGGATAATTTATTTTCTAAAATATTAAAATAAAAAATTCGAAAAATATTTAAAATAAAAGTTTTTTGTTTGAAATAAAATATTAATAAAATAATTAATAAAATTGGTTGATTATTATATTTCAAAAAATAAGAATTTGAAATAAATAAATAAAAAGAAATTGAAAGATATATTTTAAAAAGATAATAAAATTATTTTTTTAATTATTAAAATAAAATATAATTTAATTGAAATCAAATTATTTTGGAAAAAGGTAAAAGTTAAAGTTACAATCCATATTAATTATCTTCAATATCTTTTTTTTATCTTTATAATATTTTTTTATACTAATATACAATAACAAAATCTATAATATTTTATATCAAATTATAATAAATATTTTAATATAAAAACAAAAAAAATCAAAGTTAAAATTATATAAAAGAATTTACAAAATTATTCAATATATACCGTTTAATAACTTAAACTTAGATTTGAAATATTCTTTATTAAAATATTATAGCTGTATTTGAAAATTATTAATTAATAATGACGATATAAATAATAAGTATGAGGCTTAGGATATATTTATGTTATATTTTGATATAAAGATAAACTATTTATAGATTTAAAGATAATAATAGAATAAGAAATATTTACAATTTATTGGGATAAAAAAGTGATTGCCCAAAATCCTAATTTTATTAAGCAAGGGCCTGGATTTAATCTAGCCTTATTGCTAGTTATTAAAATTACTAATATAATTAAACAATATATAGATTTTATTAATAATTTTTAAATACATTTTAAATATTAAAAAGATTATTATTTAAAATTATAGTAAAATTTTAAGAATTATTATTATTATAGATTTTAATTTTTTTATAATTTTTTAGAAAAGATTTATATAATTAAGAATATTAATAAAAAAATAAAGAAATTTGTATTTCAACAAAACCATATATTTTTTAATTAAATATTATTAATAATTACAATAGATTGAATGGGAAATATTAATATTTAATTATTAATAATATTAAAAAAAATGATTAAGTATTATTATAAATATATAAAAAAAAAAAAAAAGAAATCTTAATTATATTAAAATATAAAGATAAATATTATATATTAAATAAATAAAAAGATTTTGTTATTTTTATATGTATAAAAGATTTTGAACTGTTTTATCACTAAAAAAGACTGATCTGCATAAAAAGTGTTATATATTTTGTTAGATTTGAATATATTAAAAATATTTCAAGAATATATTAATATAAATTTATTATTAAATAAAAATGAAATTAAATATATTATAAATATTATAAAATAATTATAAATTATTAAATCAAGATTATAATAATATTATAAAAAAGTAAAAAAAAATCTGAGATTTTTTATTTAATCTAAATTATATTTAGTGTATATAATATATATAGATTAAATATATAATTTTGATTATTATATTTGTAAATACTAAAATATTATTTTTTAGATTATTTTTTATTATTTAATATATAAGGTAAATTTAAAAAATTTGAATTAAAATAATTATTATTGTTTTAAGATATTAATAAATTATATTTTTATTAATATATAAAATCTTTTATTTATTAATAATATTTAATATAATATTTAAATAAAAATATTTTAGTATTATTAAATTATTTATAATTATAATATTAAACCTAATTTTCTTTAATAAATAAATATTAATTCAAAAAAAATAGATAATAAGATTAAAAAGATTATAGAAAATAAAAGATTAAAAATTGATAAAATTTAAATAAAAATATTTTCTAAATAATAAGGTATTAAAAAAATCGATAAATTGAATACAAAAAATTAATTAAAGGATTATATATTTAATTGAAATATATATATTAATAAATATATTATTATATTAAATATTTAATAAAATATAAAAAATCAAAAAAATCCAGATTATAGTTTAAATAATATTAATAAATCTAAAATTTTGAATAAAATATAATAATAAATATATAATAAATAAATTATTTATTTCAAATAATTATTTATTAATCTAATTATTAAGTTTTTAAGAATAAATTTGAATAGGATAATTAAAATCAAAAAAATATATATAATTTTGCAAATAAATAAAAGAATTTAATATTTAACAAAAAAAACAAAAATTATTATTTCTATAATTTTTAAAATAATATTAATTAAAATTATTATTTTCAAATTTAAAAATAATATTATTTATAATTTTTTAAAATTATTAATTAACAAATTATTTAAAATTTTGAATTTTAATTTATTAAAAAAATATTAATAAATATTTAAATATTATAAATATCTTATTATAAATAAAAAATTTATAATTAATATTAAATTGTTAAATTAAATTGATTATTGATTATAACAAATATTTTTTAAAAACAATAATTTTTTTGAAGAATTAAATATTTGTTTTATAAAAGATTTTTTTTAATTTAATTTTATTACAAATTTTTTAATATATTATTTAATTTTATACAATTAAATTGATATTTACAAATATTGTAAAACAAAAATTTATAAAAGTCTAAATATTATTTAATAATTTATTAAAATAATAAAATAAATCGAAGATATATTTTAGAATATTATATTTTATCAAATTTTAAAAAAATTATATTTAAAAAAACTATTTATAAATAATTAATAATTTTTATTATAACAAAAAACATATAATTTGAATTTTAAAAAAATAATATTATTTAATAATATTTTATAATTTTTTTTAAAAACAAATTAAATATATTAATATAATATCAAAAAATTAATTAAAATTAAATAGTTAATTAAAAAAATAAAGGCTTTAAATTAAGAATATACAAATATAAAAAATGCTTTTAGATTTATTATAAACGATTTGAAAAATAAACTTTTGTTTTATATTAAATTAAAAATTATATTAATAAATAATATATAAACAAAATAGAAATTAATAAATAGATTATAAGATAAAATTTGAAATATAAGTTAAAATAATAAATTAAAATTAAATAAAGATATATTAAATATAGTTTTAATAAAATTTGAAGATTATAATAATCTAATATTTAAAGATTTTTAATATTTAGTAGTAAACGATAAAAAAAAAATAATATTAATTTTTTTTAAAAATTATAAATTTTTTTGAATTAATAAATTATATATAAAAATTAATATTTTATTAATAATAATTTATACAATTATTATTTACAAATCTTAGAAAATAATATTGAATAAAATAATCTTAAATATATTTTTAAAATAAAATTTTATTTCTAATTTTAATTATATTATAATCTTACAAATGAAAAAGATAATTAAGCTGTTGTTTAATAGTTTATTCAATTTTAAAAAATTTTTATGAATTAAACAAAATACTATTAAAAAGAAAACTTGTGATTAAAGAATTAGACAACAATAATATCTTAAGAATCTTAAAGTAGAAAAGTAATTGAATATATTAAATATAGTAATATTAGCAAAATTAGAATTAAAAAATGATAATAAAAAAGATAAATTTGAAATATATAATAATAATAAATTATAAAATAAAAAAAATAATTAAAAAAATAATATAAATAATAAAAATAAAAATGATATTAAGAATAAGAATTGATCCAGGCTTAGTTTTTAAGAATATATTTAGTTTTAAAATAAATATTATAAAATAATTTTTAATATTAATTAAATATCTAATAATAAATGATTTTTGATATTATTAAATTATTATATTATAGTTTTTGAATATATATAACGTTAAGTATATAGTTAACTGCCTTCCTATTATAATAATATATAATATTTTTTATATAATAATATATTTTATACTTTATTTTAATTATTGATTTTATTTTTTTCAAATATTTATAATAATATAATTATAAAATTCAATAATAATTATTAATTATTTTATTAAAACTTAAAATAACAAAATATTCAATTCCTTTTAATATACTTTATTTATTTTTTATATAAATATTTAAATTCCTTTGAACTTTCTCGAATTCGATTTTTTCAATTTTCAAATTTTATAATAATTTCTAATATATTATATAAAGCATTAATATTATTTATAATATTAGAATCCTTATTTATTTTAACTTTTATTAAAGCTATGGTATTTATTTTTATATTTATTTAAGCTTTTACTAAAGCTATTTTATTTAATTTTTTTTTTATTATAGCATTTATTGAAGTTACTTCATTTTGTTCTTTATTTACCATAATATTTACTAAAGCTATAGCATTCTTTTCCACATCTACTATAGCTGTTGTTGAACCTATGGCATTTATTTCCACATCTATTATAACTATTACTAAAACTATTTTATTTTATTCCTTATTTGTTATAGTTTTTATTAAAGCTTTTTTATCCCTTTCTTTGTCTTTAATACATAATATAATTCAAAATCATGATAAGATTAAAGATTATAATAAAATTATAATAAAGCTAAAGATTATAATTAAGTTAATTTCAAACAAATAAATGATCTTCTTCAAAAACTAAACCGCTTTAAAAATAGACCGAAAATCAAAATCTTAATTTATGATTTTTTTTAAGAATTATTAAAATAAAATAATATTATAAATTTACTTTCTTATATTTCTTTTTTTTAATAAATTTGAAATAAATATTGTAAATAATATTTTTAAATACTTTTAATTATTTATTAATAAATATATTTTGTATAATCTTTTATATCATCTATTTTTTTTTCGAAAACTTTAATTTTGATATTAAGAAATATAAAAAAGACTATCGAAATCCAATTTATAAATATTTTTTTATTTTATATTAATTTTAATAAAACCTTTAAAAGTTAAATTTATATAAATTCGGCATAATTTATATTTAATACTATATTTGAAACTAAAAAAGCAGAAGAAGTTAAAAAGAAAAATTGAATAAATTGATATAATTAATTGAAAGGTTTTTTTTAAAAATTATTATAAATAAAAAAAGCTAAAAGAAATATTTTTGTTTATTATTATTTAGACTGGGATTTCGCAATTATTTGGAATCTTAAAAATGCTTTTTTAAAAAAATTTCTAATAATATTAAAAAGTATATATATATTATTATATAAGAATTTTGTAGAATTGAATAAATATTTTTAAGGTTTTTTTTAATTTAATATATTAATAAATCTTTGCTTTAAATTTTTTATTTTTTAATATTTGTTTTTTTAAAAATAAGAAAACGAATTAATATTGGATAAAAAATATAATTATTGTAATAAATATTGATATTTATTTCTTTTTAAAAAATATATTAGCTTAATAAAATAATTATAAAAAAAATATACAAATTATATTATTTTTAAACAAAAATATAATTAATTTATATTTGAATAATAATAATATAAAATTTCTTTATTTTCTTAATATTTAAAAATATAAAATTAATTTTTTTTAATTAATAATTAATCTTTATATTTTAAAAATTCTTTAATTGATAATATTTTTTATATTGTTTCTTTATTTGCTATCTTTTTCTCCAAGAAATTTATTATAATCTTTCCGATAAAGATTAAATAAAAATATTTGGATAATAAATATTTTTTAAAAATTATTATATTTATTCTAATTTATAAAATTAAATATTTCAAGATAATTAAATCTATTGATATTTTTATAATTTTTTTTAAAATAATTAAGTTTATTAATATTTCTATAATTTTCTTCTCAATATTTTTTTTCGCTAAAATTTGTAATAACTTTTTTAAATATTTAAATATTATTAAAAATATTTATAATTGAATTGTAGATTTTATAAAAAATTATATTTTAAATATAAATGGATATATAAAAATTTATAAAGCTTTTTATTCTTTTATTTGTGGATATAAAATAATAAATGAAAAGTTTAATTTTAATTGATTTTAGAAAATTCTTGAAAAATTAAGTTTATAATAAATATAAGATTTGATTAGGTTGTTAAATAATTTTTTTTAGAATTTCTTTAATATAATGTAATAAAAAAATTAATTAAAAAAAAATGTTTTTTTTATATTAAGAAAAATATTTATTTTCAATATTATTATAACCGATTTTTGTTATTAATCAAATAATATATAAATATTATTTGTATAAATTAAAAGCCTTATAATTTGAATATTAATAAATAATATAATTAATATTTTAAATACTTACAAACAAATAATTTTTATAATTAATTAATTAATTTTATTACAAATTAATAAAGATTAAATAATATATTGTTTATAATCTATTTGTTTTTAATAATATAAAATATAATATTATATATAATATTATTATTTAATATTATATATATATATAATATAATAAAAAAAATATAAAAAAAATAAAATATAAAATAAAGAATGGGGAATGGAAATATAAAATATTAAAAAATGAAAAATAAAAAATAAAAAGTGGAAAATGCGATTTGTTATAATTAATAATTTGTTACGATTAACAATTTTTTATAATTAATATTTTATTAAGATTAATGTTTTTTACAATTAATAGGTTTTTTATAATTAACGTTTTATTAAAATTAACGATTTTTTACAATTAACGTTTCATTGAAATTAATGATTTTCTACGATTAGTGGTTTTCTACAATTAGCGATTTTTTACAATTAGCATTTTATTAAAATTGATAGTTTTTTATAATTAGCGTTTTATTATGGTTAACGTTTAATTACGATTAACGTTTTATTACAATTAACGATTTATTATAATTAACGATTTTTTACGGTTAGCAATTTTCTATGGTTAATTTTCAACTAATTAGATTTGATATAAATAGGATTTTAGTATATACAGGTTATTTATTGTACAAGCGATACGCTATTGCTAATTAGGACATATAACCATTATTAACTAAAATATATAATTATTGTTAATTAAAATATATAATTGTTGTTAATTAAAATATATAATTATTGTTAGATAAAATATATAATTGTTATTAAAATATATAATTATTGTTAAATAGAATATATAATTATTGTTAGAATATATAATTATTATTAGATAAAATATATAATTATCATTAAAATATATAATCGTTATTAGATAAAATATATAACCGTTACTAGATAAGATATGTAATCTTCGGTTATATGCCTTAAATAACATCAAATTCAATTTCAAAGTACTATATTTTGTTATTATATTATATAATATTATAATAAATATAATTCTCAAGTAAAGCGAAAATCAGGGGTTTGGGGACTGGCCCCTATAAATATTTTTAAAAATATAGGAAAAATGATTCTACGAATCTACAGTCTGAAAATAAAATTTTCCGCGACGGCTAATAATTATAAATAAAATACTAAGTAAACTTTAAAATTATATAACCCTATAACTTTTAAAATAATTATTTATATTATTGTAATATTATAATATTAATATATTTAAAAAATATTTATTATAATTATTTATATTTTTTTTGTTTTAGTTTTTTCAATAATTAATTTATTTCAAAATATAATTTTTATATATCAAAAATATAAAGATTTATTTTTTTGTAAATTATATTACATTTTCCAACATCGAATTCTTTGTAAAGATTCCTTATTCCTAACACTTTTCTTATTTTTCATAACAATTTTTCAGTATAGTTTTCTATATAAATATTTTGAAATATAAATAATTTATTTTCTTTATTTATAATAAAATATTTTTTTCAAAATCAAAATAATTTCAAATAATCTTTATAATATATCCTCAAAATTAATATTTCGTTAATTTATTTTAAAATATATAATCATTAATAATCTTCTTCAAAACCAATAACTACAAATAATCCTTATTAATTAGATCTAAGCTTTTGTTTTATTATCTTAAAATTATATAATATAATCAATTATTCAAAAATAAAGACTTTTTAATAAACTTTTTAATTATAATATTTTTTATTAAAATTTTTTTATAAATTTAAAATTTTATTAATTTTTTATAAAATGTATTATTTATTTATTATAAATCTAATAACAGTTTTTGCTTTTTTAAATATTTTTTATATTAAAGTATTTTTTTATTATTATTAATATTATTAACAATTCTCTACAATAACTTAGAAATTCTTATTTTAACTTTTCAGTTAATTAAAATTCCAAAAAAATTTTATAAAATAAATATTTCAAATATATAATATTTCGCTTATTTATTTTTAATATAATTTTAATAATCAAAAGTCCTTAAATTTCCTAAAAATCTTTTAATAATTTATTAAATATATTTTAAATAATTTATATAATTCTTTTAATTATTTTTATAGCCTTTTTGATTATAATTAATAATATAATTTATAATATATAATATCCTTTAATATATCCTTAAATTATATTTTCAAAATATAAGTTTAAATTAATATAAAATTTTATAAATACTTTAAAATATATAAAAAAATATATTAAATATTTAATGATTTTTAAGTTAATATTAAATATATAAAAGAATATTTAAATATAATAAAAAAAATAATTGATTATTAGGAAAATGTATTTATAAATATTGTTATCAATAATTGTTTAGGGAAAAAAGTTTATAAAGTTTATTTCAAAATAATTTATTAATATTTTGATTATAACTTTTGATTAAGCTTATGATTATATAATAAATTTATATTTTATATACTTTAAATATTTTAAACAATAATTAACTATATCTTTAATTATAATAGGCCAATAAAAACTGTAAAGCTTTTAAGCAAATATTTGTAAAACAAAATAACTGAACAAATTATAGGCTTTATATAAAATTAATATAATTTTTATTTTAAATATATATTGTTTTTATATATTCTGAAAAATGTAATAAAGAATATCTTTATTAAATAATTTATATTTAAAATATTTATAATTAAAAATTATTTATTAAAATTTACTAAATTTATTTAAAACCTATTTATATTTATAAAAATAATAAATATTAAAAAATTATTTTAATAATTTATATAATAAAACAATTTTGATTAAATTATTAAAAATATTTTTAAAATACAATTATATTTATATTTAAAAAAGGTTTTTAATTAATTAAAGATCTTTTATTTATTCTATTTATTTATATTTAACTTTGGTTTTTGATATTATAAGTTTAATTAAATTTTCATATCATAATAATTTGGAAATTGTTTATATTAATTCTTTGTATTCTTTTTTACCATTTTTCTATATTTATATTAATATTTTATTTATAAATTTAATATTATTGAATTTTTAAATATCTGATATATTTTAATAATCTAGATTTATAAAAATTATTTAGAATAAAGTATTAATTATTTTATTTTTAATATTAAAGATATATTAAATTTTGATATTTAATATTTAAAGTTTTAATATTTATTAAATATAAATATTTTTATAAAAAATATAATTTAAAAAGAAAACTATAGATTAATAATTTATTAAAATAATATTAATATTATTAAAATTTTATAATATATAATTAAATTTCTAAGAAAATTCAATAATAATATAAAGTTTATATTTATAAATATTATAATATTATTATAAATTTATAAATGTAAAAAAATTATAAAAAATAAGAACCTTAATATTTTCTTTTATTTAGATAATAATATATTTATTAATATAAATTAAAATGTTTAAATAAAGTTTAATAAATTGATCTAATTGATAATTATATATTTTAATAATAATAAAATAAAATTTTTTTAAAAAATCGAAAATTAATTATTTGCAATTTTCTTATTGTTATTTAATATTCTAAAATATTAATTAGAATAATAATCTAAAGATTTTTGTAAAGTTTTTAATTTATCAATATATAATATTAAAGGCTTTTTTAAAAACTTTGATATTGCAGGTATTCTAAGGAATAAGCTAATTTCGAATCTTTTTTGTTTTTTCCTTTTTGATTTTTATAATATTTTTTAAATTATATAAAAGATTTAAAGTAAGTATTTTATATTCGAATAGTTTTATTTTTTTAAAAAATAATTTAAATATAAATCAAAATATATATAAAAAAAAATGATTTTTCAAAAAAGTATATATTTTATTAAAATTTTTAATATTTATAAAAATGTTGTTTATATAAAAGTTATATTTAGATAAATCGCTTTTTTCAATTAGGATTAAAAATAAAGATTCAAATTTGATGAAGTTAATATTATCGATTTCTATTGGAATTGATAAAAATGAATTTTTTTTAAAATTAAATATATTATTTTAATTATAAAGAAATCTATAGATTGTGTTCTTTAAAACATATAAATGGATTGTAATTATTTAATTCTTATAATAATAAATGTAAAATAATACTTATATCAATAATAAATTGAAATAGCCCAATAATTATATTTGAGATTAAAAGTATAGTATAAATTATAATTTAGTTGAACTAAAAAATTATAAATCTTGTTTATTAATTCGAAATAATGGATTCGCAGAATCAAGTTCAATTTCAAAGTACCATGTTTTGTTGTTGTATTACGTAATATTATAATAGATATTTATAAAATTATATATAATTCTCGAGCGAAGCGAGGATCGGGGGTTTGGGGGCTAGCCCCCATAAATATTTTTAAAAATATAAGAAAAATGATTCTGCGAATCTACAGTCTGAAAATAAAATTTTCCGCGACGGCTAGTATCCAAAAAGATTTTTAATAATATTATTATAATTGAAAATAATTTGCATTTCTGTCTATAAATTAGGATTTTCGAATTTATTTTTATTAATTAGGATTAAAACTATATTTTAATTTAAAAACTAATTATTTGCAATCATTATATATTTATATATATTGTATAATAATCCTTTTTTAATAATTCTTTAAAGCCAATATTTTTGTTCTAAAGACTATCTTTTCTATATTTTGACTTTAAATGGTTTAATACTTTTCTTAAGATATACCCTATATTTATATAAATTTATAAATAAGATATATTATAATTCAATAATATTTAAATTTCGATAAATATATAATAATTGCAAAATCTTTTTTTATAATAATATATCCAAAACTTTTGGATCTAGTTTAATTTTAATAAAAATAAACTATTTTTTTATAATTAAAATTAATTTTAAAAATAAAGCTTTTTGTTTTATATATTAATTTATTAAAAATAATTTTTTTATAAATTTATTTTTTTTAAAATTATTAATTTTTAATATTAATAAATTTAATAAATATAATATTCTAAATTTATTGTTTAATAAATATTTAATTATTAAAAATATTTATAATTATATTTGAGAATATATTAAATTTAATATATAAAAAAAAATATAAATATTAATTATATTCGAAAATTATATAACTTTTTTTTTTGATTATATAAAACGATATAAATAATAAAATATAAAAACAAAATAATATATTATAATATTTTTGTTTATAAAAATCAAAATTAGAATTTAAATTAAAATTAATGGTTAAATAAAATATATTTTTTTATTTAGAATTATAATTAAAAGCAAAGATATATTATAAGCTAATATAGAAATCAAAACTAGAGTTTTTATACCCTCAAAATTAGTATAAACCGCTGATTTATAAATAAAATTATTAATAAAATAAAACAAAAATGAATAAAATAAAAATAAAAATAAATTAATATAAACTTTTAAAGTTTTATTGTTTAATAATATTATATATTCAAATATTATTATTCTTAATAAAAATAATAAAATATAATTTTTTTTTTTATTTTATAATTTATTTTTATAATTAAAGCTTTATAAAACCTTTTAATAATTTATTTAAATCAAATATAAATATTTATTAATACTTTTATATTATATTTAAAATGTTTTAATTTTTTATATTTAATAAATTATAATTATTTTTAAAGATTTTAAAGTTAATATTAAAATTATTTTTAAAAATAAAAATAAGATTGATTTCAATTGTTTTTCTTTTTTTAATCTAAACAAAAAAATCTTTTTTTAATATAAATATAATATTATAAAAAATTGATATACAAAAATATAATAATTTAAAAGTTATAATAAAGCTATTATTTTTTTTAATGCCAATTCAAATAATTAATTTACAAATAAAAATTCTAACATTAATATTATATAATTACAAAAAATTTAGAAATAAATGAAATTTGTTTTTCCTTTTAAAATTAAAAAATCTAATAAAAATATAAATTTATCTTTAAATATTATTTATTCTTATTTTAAAGATAATAAAATAAAATAAAATATTATTATTATTATATATAATATTTATGTTTAATCCCAAAGAATAATTTGGAATATTTAATAAATATTTATATATATATAAGGTTTTTATTAAACTATTTAAAATAATATTAAATTCTAATCCTTAATCTATTTGAAAAATCTTGATTAGTAATATTATACATCTAAATTTGTTTTTTTTTGATAGAATATAAATAACAATTAAAAATTGAAAAAATTTATAATTAGGGTTAATATTTGGGAATAATTTATCCGGATTAATAATAAAGATTTTTTAAAAAATAATCAAATTAATTATAATATTTAATTTCTTTTTTTTTAAATTAATATTTGTTTAAATAAATAGTTTTCAAAACTTTTTAAAAAAATTAAAAAATATTTATTATAATTCTAAAAAGCTTATTATAATTTAGATCTTTTTTATTAGAGCATGATAATCAACAAAGTCTTTATTTTATCTGCCTACAATTTTTTGTAAATATCGAAAAATATAAATTGATTTTTTAAATATAATTTTAAGTTTATACTAAATTATAAAAACTATTTCTTTTGAATAATTATTATTAATAAGATTTTTAATAATAATACAAAGTCTTTTTTTAAAGGATTTAATTATAAATATATTTAACTTTATTTCTTTTTTGGAATTGTAATTTTCCTTAGAAATAATTAAGGCCTTAAAATATTTGAAAAAATTAAAAATAAATGATTTTAAAACAAAACAAAATAAAGAATATTTATATTTTACTTTAAAAAAACTTAAATTTAAAAATATTATCTTAATTAGAAATTTAGATTTATTATTTGCCAAATCTCTGGGTTAAATAATTAATTTTATAAAAAATATTAATTAAATATAAGATTATTAATAAAATTATTTAATAATATTAAAATAAAATTAAACGTTTTTTTTATTAAAAATTATTTTTTTTAAATATATTTATTCTTATTTTGTTAAAAATTGATTTTTATAATTATATTTGATATATTCTAATTAACTATATAAAATATATAAAATATCAATAAACTTTTTTATATATTAAATTGTATTATTAATATATTAATTTATAAATTAAAATATAAATAGAATATTTGTAAAAGATTTAAAAAAGCTATTTTTATTAAATTGTTTATTAATTTTAAAATATAATTTATTATTATTTCTTACCAGATTTTATTAATTATTATTATAGTTATTTTATATAAATTAAAGGTTTCCGGTATAAGGATTTTATAAAAAGTATAGGTTTTAAGAAATATATTAATTTTAAAGGTAAGACTAATTTTATTATAAAGTATTCAAAAAAATTATTAAATACTTTATAACAAAATTTTAAAGCTTTTAATATTAAATTAAAAATATTAATATTAATATATTTTATTCTAAAGTTAATTTTGTAAAAATTATATTTATTGATTTACTAAAACATTTTTAAATAAATTATTTAAGATTTTTAAAATAATATTTTTTATTTTATTTAGTTTTAATTTATTATATATATTTAATAATATAATAAGATTTTTGGATTATTTTATATACTTATTATAATATATTATACAAATTTATATTTTTTTATATAATATTATAATATAATTGTTTTTTTCGAATATTTTTAATAAATATTAAAACAATTATATTTAATATAAATTTTTTGAAAAAGATTAAAATATTAATTTTATTAATAATATTATTTTTAAGTTTATTTTTTTTTAATATTCTATAAAAAAAATATAAAGTATATTAATAATATTCGGATAATGATTTTTTAATAATTTATTTAAATACTTTAATTTCTAATTATATATTAATATTAAACAAATTTATAATCTTTACTAGAAAATATTCGAAAAAACAAGATTTAATATTATTTATATCAGCAATAATAATATTATCATAATTTTTAAGAATATTATGAATATAAAAGATAAAGTTAATCTATTTAATTGTTTCTTTATTATATAATATGTAAATTACTTTAAGAAATGTATTATTTAGAGAAAATAATAGTTTAGTAAATTCGAAGTTATATTTAAAGTAAGATAATCATTTTAAAGTAAATGTATTGCCATTAAACCGGCCTATAAAAACAAATTTTGGTTTTTTATTTAAAGCAATTATAAATATTTTGGAAAATAAAGATAATAAAATTAGAAAAAGTTTTGAAAATTTTAGAAATATATTTGTAATTACAAATTTTATATATAAATCTTCGATTTTAAAATTTGACCAACAAAAAAATAATAGCAATATTGAAAAATCTATTAATATAAATTTTGATTAAAAAATAGATTTGAAAAAGTTAATAGAATTATATAAAAAATATAAAAAAAAATAATATTAATATATAATAAAAAATTGTATTATTTATTATTAATATTAATTTTTAAAAAAAATTTTAATTGAAAAAAATTGGAAAATATAGAGTATTATAGCAATTGGATATTACAATTTTTGTAATAAATTTTATACAATTTAATTTTATTTAAATTAAATATAACCCAAAAAAAAATATAAATTTAAGTTTTAAAAATAAAAAAATAATTTATTAATTACATTTGAATTTTTTAAAAAATTATATTAAAATTAATTATAATATAAAAATATTAAGAATTTTTTTTTTAAAAAAATAAAAAACGTTAAATATTGAAAATATATAATAAAAAAATTATATTTGATAATTTTAAAAAATTATATTATTAATTTGAATAAAAGTATACGAAAATAAAAAAACTAAAATATATATTATAATATATTAAATAAAAAAATCAAATAAATAAAAATTCTAAATCAAAATTAAGATATTTTATATATATTATCAAAAAATATATTAATTTTAATAAAAAAGAATATAAATTCAAAATCTAAATTGGGATTGCTTATAAGTAAGGTCCTAAATTAATATTATATTAATATAATCCCCATATGACCTGATAAATCCATCCCTATTACTGTGATCTGTTCTGAGCAAGTTTCATCCTTGTTTACGCCGGGGTGGTTGGTGCTTCAAAAGTTCCAAGGTGCTTTATGATTTCTAAGCGAGGCATTATTGTGCTATCAGTAGGTACCCCTCGACCTTCCATAGGTCTCCTCCCTCCATCATACAAATACAAATACCAATACATGCTCCCCGTCAACATCAACATCAACATCGCATCATTCTTCTACAACTCACTGCTCAAACCAAACACTTTTCGTACATCTGCGATTTTACCATAAACTTCACGCATACTACACACAGGATCCGAATTCTTCAAATACCTACCTCCCTATCCATCTACATAAAGATTAAACAAAGACAAAGACAAAATGGCCGATTCCGAAGTCAAGACCCCAGCTCCCCTTGTCGCGGCAGAGGGCGAACATACTTATAAATTCGGGATTACCATGACTTGTGGTGGTTGCTCCGGGGCGGTTGATAGGGTTTTGAAGAAACTTGATGGTTTGTTATTCTTTTTTCTTTTGTTCAGCTATATCATATCGCATCATCTTCCCGCCTCTGTCTCTCTTCTCTTCCGACCTTACCTCCCTCCTTCCCTCCTCCACTCTACCAAAGCAAACAGGGCATCCGCACAACTTCCCCTTGCCACATCATAAATACAAGAAGCTAACCCAAGCGCCCCCAAAAAACAGGAGTCAAAGCCTACGAAGTCGACCTCAAAGGACAAAGCGCCACGGTGATCGGAAAGCCGGAATTGGATTACGATACGGTGTTGAAGAAGATTGCGAAGACGGGGAAGAAGATCAATACGGCCGAGGCGGATGGGCAGAGTATGAGTGTCGAGGTTAAGGAGGAGTAGAGGGGAGTGGAGTGGGGGTGCATGTTTTGCTGTTGATGATTGGGAGAGGAAATCCTGATGGGATTGCTTGGTGTGTGATCACTATCATATATCGTTGGTGATGTCATATACGTAGATGGCGATAGAGACAGAAACAGAGACAGAGACCGAGAATGCTGAGAGGAGAGGTTGAACCGCAAGAGATGAGAATATCATTACGAAATTATGACCAACAGTCTATGTGTTTTCTTCCCATCAGTGATTCTGATGCTATAACCTCGGCCTGGCTTGAGTTTCTCAGTTGCGGAGATGTACTTGGTTGCTCATGCACGAGCAACTGACTTACTTACTTGACTAGTCAATTGACTGGTAGTTCCAGTGCAAGCTGGAGAATCGCTGGAGAATCCCTAACCTTCTAATACTTCCGAGTTTGGGAGCAAGGTCCAAGATTCAAAATTCAAGATTCAAGGTTCCGCCCCTATATTATATTATATCATCGGGTTCCTTTTCCTAAGACTTACCTACGTAGGGTGTCTTCTTTTCTATTCTTTTCTATTCTTTTTTATTTTATTCTCTACCTCCTCCCTTGTATAGATAGGTAGATATCTTGGTACCTAGGTACCTACCTACCTGTCTATATCATTCACCAGCAGAGGAGTTACCTTGGCTTGCGATACCTAGCTTATCCAGAGGGAGAAGAAGTTTTGAGATACGGAGATGGGTTTTATGCTGCGTTTTAGAAGGGGGGGGTTGGGGG